>ONZH01008871.1:0-12544 GCA_900303285.1 Rhinella marina
TGGGGTGACATAAAACTGGCAAAGGCCTGGAGAGCGTTCCCCTGCCAAGTGCTGACAGCTGCCTGCTCACCTCCTCTCCCCCGCTACTTGGCCCACAGAAACCATGCCCTCTGCCGCTAGCGGCGTCAGATGGGAAGGATTGTTTCAGCTTGTGCACCAGGGCCTGTTGATATTGATTCACTCTCATACTCCTTTCCTCTGCAGGGATGAGAGTGGAAAGGTTCTGCTTGTACCGTGGGTCCAGGAGAGTGAACACCCAGTAATCGGTGTTTGAAAAAATGCTTCTAACGCGAGGGTCACGGGATAGGCAGCCTAACATGTAGTCTGCCATGTGCGCCAGAGTCCCAACATGCAAGAATTCCCTCTCCTCACTGGCCTGACTCTCCATTTCCTCCTCCTCCAAGTCCTCCTCTTCAGCCCATACACGCTCAAGAGTTAAGGACTGAGCACTAGTACCCTCTTCTGTCTCGCCGACATTCTCCTCCTCTTCCTCCTCATCCCCATCCCCCTCCTCCGATACGCGCTGAGAAACAGACCGGAGGGTGCTCTGGCTATCAAGCGACTTATCTTCCTCCACCCTCTCTTGTGACAAGTGCAAAGCATCCGACTTCATGCTGAGCAGTGAGTTTTTAAACAGGCAAAGAAGCAGGATGATGAGGCTGATAATGGCGGCATCGCCGCTGACCATCTGTGTTGACTCCTCAAAGTTGCTCAACACCTGACAGATATCAGACATCCACGTCCACTCCTCATCGTAGACTTGAGGAATCTTACTGACCTGACTACCAGTTCTGGTGGAAGTTGACATCTGGCTGTCTACAATCGCTCTGCGCTGCTGGTAAATTCTGGATAACATGTTTAATGTCGAATTCAATCTTGTGGGCATGTCGCACAACAGTCGGTGAGCAGGCAGTTGTAGGCAGCGCTGCGCTGCCCTGAGAGTGGCAGCATCTGTAGTCGACTTGCGGAAATGCGCACAGATGCGGCGCACCTTGGTGAGCAAATCAGACAGATTGGGGTATGTCTTGAGGAACCGCTGAACTATGAGATTGAACACGTGGGCCAGGCATGGCACATGTGTCAGTCTGCCGAGTTGCAGAGCCGCCACCAGGTTACGCCCGTTGTCACACACAACCATGCCTGGCTTGAGGTTCAGCGGTGCCATCCACACATCGGTCTGCGCCGTGATGCCCTGTAACAGCTCTTGGGCGGTGTGCCTTTTGTCACCTAAGCTCAGCAGTTTGAGCACCGCCTGCTGGCGCTTACCCACGGCACTGCTGCTGCGCCTAGAGCTACCGACTGAAGGCACCATGCCCACGGATGGTAATTCGGAGGAGGAGGTGGAGGAGGCATAGTACGTCTGAGAGACCGTGACCGAGGGAGGCCCCGCAATCCTCGGTGTGGGCAGTACATGAGCGGCCCCAGGGTCAGACTCGGTCCCAGCCTCCACCAAGTTAACCCAATGTGCCATCAGTGATATATAGTGTCCCTGCAAGGCAGCACTTGTCCACGTGTCCGTGGTTAGGTGGACCTTCTCAGAAACAGCATGGGTCAGGGCACGGATGATGTTCTGTGACACGTGCTGGTGTAGGGATGGGACGGCACATCGGGAAAAATAGTGGCGGCTGGGGACCGAATACCGAGGGGCAGCCACCGCCATGAGATTGCGAAAGGCCTCGGTCTCTACCAGCCTATAGGGCAGCATCTCCAGGCTTAGCAATTTGGAGATGTGGACGTTGAGGGCTTGGGCATGTGGGTGGGTGGAACTATATTTCCTCTTGCGCTCCAGCGTCTGCTGTAAAGACAGCTGAACGCTGCACTGGGACACATTGGTGGACGCTGTGGAGGATCGTGGAGGCGAAGGTGTGGTTTTCCGGTGGGAGGTGCTCGTGCCGGGGTCCTGGGCAGGGGGTTGACTAGCAGAGGCAGCGAGTGACACAGGGGGTTGACTAGCAGAGGCAGCGAGTGACACAGGGGAAGGAGCAGTGCTGTGACCCGCAGGAGGTGGTGAACGGCCTTGGTTCCATTGAGTGGGGTGTTTAGCACTCATATGCCTGCACATGCTGGTGGTGGTTAGGCTAGTAGTGGTGGCAACCCTGCTGATCCTGGTGTTGCACAGGTTGCACACCACAGTCAGTCGGTCATCCTCACTTTCTTTAAAGAACCTCCAGACTTGCGAACATCTAGGCCTCGCCACGGGAGCTTCACTACGTGAAACAGTTGCTGCTGATGCACCAGCTCTGGCCCTGCTTCTCCCTCTGGCCACACCACTGCCTCTTACAACCTGTTCTGGTGCAGCACTCGCCTCTGCCTCAGAAGCACTGTCTTCATTCGGCATATCAACCCAGCTTGGGTCAGTCACCTAGTCATCCTCCGATTTCTCAGTCTGCTCCCCCCTCGGAATTCCTCCCCTTACAACAACTTCACCACTGTCTGACAACCGTGTCTCCTCATCGTCCGACACCTCTTTACAAACTTCTTCCACTAACTCAACATTGTCATCATCATCCTCATCACCCACAGACTGCGACAGTTGGAACACTTGGGCATCGGGAAAGAGGTCAGCAGCAACTTGAGAAGTGGTTTGTGACTCTGGGAAGGGTCCAGAAAACAGTTCCTGAGAGTATGCCGGATCGCATTCCAAATTTTCCCAGGAGGGGGCAGACTGGGGGGAAGGAGGTTGAGGTGGAGGAGCCAGAGGAGTGCTCCCTTGGGTAACGTGGGTGGACTGCGTGGAAGACTGACTGGTGAACAAATTACTTGAAGCATTGTCCGCAATCCACGACATCAGCTGTTCGCACTGTTGTGGTTTCAACAGTCCTCTGCCACGTGTACCTGTAAGTTGAGACATGAAGCTAGGGAGTGTAGCTCTGCGGAGTTCCCCTGCTCCCTTATCAGCAGGTACTGTCTCACCCTGCCCAGGACCACGGCCTCTGCCCCCTGCAGTATTTGAATGCCCACGCCCACGTTCAACATTTTCTGTATATAAGTGTATTATATAAAAAAAAATAAATGGGCCTGCTGTACTGAAACCCACAAACTTGTTCAATCTGAACAAGAAAATATATAGGTGGATAAGTTAGAGCAAAATTACGTATGTTATTACGTACCGTGCAGTATGGAGCAATTACACCGAAACTATTAGATTAGGCAGACTTGATCTGCTTAATTGCAACCCAGACAACAAACAAACAAAAAAAATTTTTTATATATATTTTTTTAATTTTTTTTTTTCTAACGTGACGTGCAGAAACTATCAGAGAGCAAACTCAGCCCCTGCTTACTGTGGCTATTTTTCCTACAACCCAGACAAATGTTGCACAGAGATTTTTGTAATGTAGCTGTCTCAGTGAGAGTAAACGACCTTTTTTAATGACGTGACGTACGGAATGGGTCACCTGGACAGAAAATACGGATTGTGGTGACTGGACAGGTGAACTGTGACACACAGAATGGTTCCACACAGCTGTATGAAATGGATTTGTATCACTGAGATAAAACAACAAAAAAACTATTTTTTTTATATATATTTTTTTTATATATTTTTTTTTATATATATTTTTTTTTTAACGTGACGTGCAGAAACTATCAGAGAGCAAACTCAGCCCCTGCCGACTATGGCTATTTTGACTACAACCCAGACAAATGTCGCACAGAGATTTTTGTAATGTAGCTGTATCAGTGAAAGCAAAAGACCGTATTTGATTACGTGACGTACAGTATGGGTCACCTGGACAGAAAATACGGATTGTGGTTTGTGGTGAGTGGACAGCTGAACTGTGACACACAGAATGGTTCCACACTTCTGTATGAAATGGATTTGTATCACTGAGTTAAAACAATAAAAAAAAAGTGTTATATATGGCGATAGCTGCACTACTAGTGCCAGCCAGCCCAGCCAGGAGACAAAAAAAAAGTCTTGTAGCCCATAGAAGGGCTGTTGGGTTCTTTTCAGATCACTCCTGCCTAACAGAGAACTAAATCCAGGCCCTAACACTCTCCCTGAAACACAGCAGCTCTGTCCCTAACGACATCCAGACAGCATCTGAGCCGAGCACCGCTGGCAGTCACTAGCATATTCCATGGTCACCTGATCAGGCCAGCCAACCCCCTGCTATCGACATGTAAGGGCCCCACGTGATGCTGGGTGTACCGCAGAGTCTCCTGGCTTGTGATTGGCTGAGTTTATAGGCGCCAAAAATTCAAAATGCGGAAGATGCCATTTCCTCGAGCATGGCAAGATACTCGTCCAAGCAGCGAGCACTTACGAGTACCGTAATACTCGAACGAGCACCGTGTTAGGACGAGCATGCTCGCTCATCTCTAATTACATCATATTTGACATATCAGCCACTCCTCTTATAACGCTCCAGTACTGATATAACCTCCAGAGACATTACATCACATGTAACTGATGTCAGCCGCTCCTCTTATAAAGCTCCAGTACTGATATAATCTCCAGAGACATTACATCATATGTGACTGATATCAGCCGCTCCTCTTATAACGCTCCAGTACTGATATAACCTCTTAATATAATTTCTTATTAGCTCTGTGTAAAGTATAGGTGAGATAGAGGGCAGAGGTCTGTGAGGGGCTGGAACACCAGGGGGAGACAAGATGTGCAGGGGCAGCAGCTTCAGGACTCCTAGCTTCCCTCCCACAATAACTTACCCCATTGCTGCTGTGTGGAGTAGGAGAATCAGTGAGGGACTGAATATTATACTTCAGGCAGTCTTGAGGCACAGTAACACAGGAGAGCAGGAGAGAGAAGGAGCAGCTTCTCCATTATCGTCTGCTGCTGCTGCCTCGGCTAGTCTAGCTCCACCCCCTCCTCACACAGAATGGAATATCACACTGCAGAGAGGAGGGGGAGCTGTCTGCTCATGTGGGCTCCCTGAAGTTTACTTTGGAGAAAGGAACAAGTCCCTGCAAGGTACTGTGCTGTCCCTTTCCCCAAAGTAAAATGATGTGTGCCAATGCTGCAGTCCAGCACCTGATAACAGCCATGCTGGTAGCTGTGAGCGGGCCCACTGCACCCTAAAAGACTGGCAGGCAGTACATTCGGGGCCTGGGGCATAACATACGGGGCCCAGGCCCCGAATGTTTTAGCCTAACGACGTCCCTGCATACAGCTATGCACAAAAACTGACACATTTTCTATTGTGACCCCTGCTCTTGGGGAACATGGCGATTGCATGAGAAGTGTATAGAAATTTACACCAACGTGTGCCGATGCAAAACAGCTTTTTTCCTTTTCTTTTTGGTGACTGCTGCATCTATATCTGCTATGCGATCCATTTGTCACTTGTCATATAGAGATTAAAGCATGATACAGATCTATAACGGCTTACCATGGATCATGGTGACTGTAGGAATGGCACCAAGGAAACATACACCTCAATCCATGTTTAGCCCAAGTTTTGTCAGGAGGGCTCTGTAGCCATGACAAGCTGGCAAGAGAACTCAATGGGGGTAATTTATCAAACTGGTATAAAGTAGAACTGGTTTAGTTGCCCATACCAACCAATCAGATTCTACTGTTCTTTTTCCAAAGAAGCAGTGAAAAATGAAAGGTGGAATCTGATTTATCTGCTCCATTTATATTTAATCTTTTCATTTATACATAGACATACTGTGCATCAGACTCATTGTTAACAGGCGGTCTAATATATAGTCATGTTTATCTAGTTCATCTGCTGTGCCATTTATACTTTTTCTGTTCTGTTATAAATAGAATTACTGTGCATCAGACTCATTGTCAACAGGCGGTCTAATATATAGCTGCATTTATCTAGTTCACCTACTGCACCTTTAATAATTAATCTGTTTAGTTACACATAGATTTGGTGTGCATCAGACCCATTGTCAACAGGTGGTCTAATATATGGGTGTATTTACCTAGTTCATCTGCTGCACCATTTATACTTAATCTGTTCTGTTATCGATAGACTTACTGTGTATCAGACTCATTGTCAACAGGTGGTCTAAGATATAGGCATGTTTTTGTAGTTAATCTTCTGCGCCATTTATACTTAATATGTTACATTACTGATTCAGTTACTGTACACTACAGCCAACAAACAGTTGCCTGGGCCCTCAAAAGGAACAAGCAGTGGCAAAAATGTTTTTTTTAGCCAACACATATAGCAGCAGAAGAAGTGGTGTTGGTAACAGCAGCCGCAGCAACAGGCCAGATATGCCACTGTCATTCACTGCAACTGCCTTGTTTTGTTGCTGCTCCTTCTGCTCAGGAAATAATGCATACTGCTGGCTCTGCTCTGCTTTTCAGCAAGGACAAGCTTATTGAGGACAGTCAGCAGCTACAGGCCCAAACAGACTTGGAGGAGAGGTCCGCTGTGTCCTCCCTAGGTGTGCAACTAGTGATGATGATAGTCAGGTGGGAGTACATGTAGCAGTTAGGGACATGTCCATGAGACTTATGAGGGTGACGTAAGCGGCAACCAGACAGTAGTGGATGATGATGTAGCCGATCAGACGCGGGAGCCTGGTGAAGAGGGGGCATCATCATCAGGTGGTGAGGGTGGCAGCAGGTCTGTGAGTCAGCAGCAGAGTGGCAGCGTGCTGATGAGCCAACAGGGTGGAAGCAGTGAGAGATCTGGAGCCAAACGTGTCAGGGGTAGACCGTCTGCTACTCAGGGACACACATGGTGTGGGTGGCCAGATGGGTGCAGTAGTCTTACTCACGGTTTCCTGAAGCTCTCTGGGCTGGCATGCAGTGATGAAAAGGGCACACCGATTCTTCCCTTTGAAGCACACTCTGATTCTGTGGTTCTCCTGCCTGATGGTGGTTGAGGTACCCTTGATGTTGCTGTTTTACAGTGTAAAGCAGGGTGCAAAGCTGTCGAAATGCCAGCACATTGGGATGCAAATGTAGTGTGGTATAATGATGAGACCAGTGTCAGACACACAGTACTTTACTAAAGCCAGGGAGCAGGTGATCCACACAAGCACTATTCACATGAAATGCAGGCTTTACAGTTGATTTAAGTAGTTCCCAAAGGTTGTGCATGGAGCATGCCTCTCTCTCTCAATCAGACTGTCAATTTTCTTTTCCCGGCCTAAAGGAATCGACTTTCTCTATCATTAGATAGATAGATAGATAGATAGATAGATAGATACGTAGATAGGTATATTATATCCACAGCATTCTCAGAGGAATACAGTCTCTGAAAAGAGGGCCCTCCTGTCCTTTGACTGCTTTGACAGCTTGTAGATTACAGTGTTTACACCACATGCAGAGGAGAGTATAGCCAGATTGAGTGTTATTACCTTCTTGCAAAGTCTGCAATCCCTTTCTGTTGGCTAAATCTTCTATAGATATTTTCTCTTCTGAGGGCTGGCACATAAGTTGCTTGTGCACTGTAGGGGAATGGAATCTGCCTATAGGAGCTGCTCCTTGATGGTCTTAGGTGTTCACTCCTCAGCAGTCAGCCAATAACTCCAGAATCCTGCTCCTAGAGAGAAAGGGTGTAGCCAGCGATGAATAGCCGCATGGAACATCCCACTCCATATACAGCCTTATGGGATTTGTAGTACATGCACATAATGCATAAAATACAAGGATATTAACACTTTCAATGCTTTGCAGTGTATTTCAGGACACTGTAGATAAATAGATAGATAGATAGATAGATAGATATCCAAAAAGCAAATGCGTGGACTGCACAGACAAGTAATGGTGACCAGGTGCCTGCGGCTGAGGAAACGATCCGATATCCAAATAACGATATGAAAATCCCGGCACTCCAAGTTAAAATAAAGGTGTTTATTCACCCCAGCGCAACGTTTCGGTCCACACAACGGAACCTTTCTAAAGCAGTGACAAAATAGTGAGGTGCTCAGTACATATTTATCAGTGAACCGCAATAATTGCAATAATCAAACAATCATCAAATAGTGTATAAATATCATATAAATGTGATAAAAAACATCTATGTACATAACAATGTGGCATGAATTCAAATGTTATAATGAAATGTGGACATGATTATTCATAAGTTATCACAATTCATATATATCAATATGAATTGTGGATAACTTATGAATAATCATGTCACATTTCATTATATACATTTGAATCATGCTCACATTGTTATGTACATAGATGTTTTTTTATCACATTTTATATGATATTTTATACACTATTTGATGATTGTTTGATTATTGCAATTATTGCGGTTCACTGATAAATATGTACTGAGCACCTCACTATTTTGTCACTGCTTGAGAAAGGTTCCATTGCGTGGACCGAAACGTCGCGTTGGGGTGAAATAAACACCTTTTTATTTTACTTCTGGAGTGCCGTGGAATTTTTTCATATAGATAGATAGATAGATAGATAGATAGATAGATAGATAGATTATATATCAATTTTTTGATGAGATCTAGGAAGGGAAAACTTTCAACAATAGCACACTAACAGAAAATGTAAAATTACCTTAAACAATTTTAACCAATCCTAACATAGACTAAATTATTCAAACTTAGTAGAGACAAATGTATCATTTAAATGTTTTAGCTGCATTATATTTTCTGCAATAACTAGTGTAAACCATTTTTTTGTAAAAGTAGATTGCTAGCAAATGCATAATATAATGATTGACCACATGGTTACTGACCACCCCTGTGTTTTGTTTTCAACTTTCTTCTGTTACATAGAAAATAGAATCCTCCAGATGTGGCAGTTGAAATGTCACACCAAAAAAATAGAATCTATTTAGTACAAAGAAAAAATAAACAATAACTTTCCATTGCTATAATCTAAAATGTAACCCATCTGCAGTTCAATAAAAGTAGCCACCTTGATGACAAATAATGTCCTAGATTGGTCTGCTCCAAGAATATTGCTAATATCTAGATAGTAAAAATATGACTTTTAGTATTTATCTCTGACAGCTGTTGCAAAGAACTCATGGTTTTGTATGCATTTTTCATTTAAAATAAAGAAACATGGAACATTGGGCTTCCGGTTTACCTGATTATTTTTTAAAAGGTTGGAGAGATCATGTCTGGTGACAATAGGTGCATAAAACATTACTTTGAAGAACGCAAATTTAAAACATATGAACTGAGTTTGCCTATATTACCCAGTAAAATGACTGAGAAAGCAATTTCTGTTACATTACCAATCTTAAAAAAGACATCTAGTACAGATGTGAAGGTCTGCTTACTAATCTGGCTGCATTTTACTTACCAGGTGAAGTCAATAAATTATCTTCAAACAGAATGTTGCTTAAAAGTGTTTTTGAGAGAATCATTTAGTATTTCTCAGAAATTGTAAAACATATCATATAAATATTGTTTAGAGTCAAATCTTGAGGTGTTTAAATGATTCGCATGGTGGCTCAGTAGTTACCATTGTTATCTTGCAGCACTGGGGGCCTGTTATGAAATCCAAGCAGAAGTAACATCTGTCTGGGCTTTGTAAGTTTGTATGATTTTTCCTCCCACACTTCAAAAACTTAAAGATAGGTTACTGTTGAATTTAGAATTTGGGACCCAGTGGGGACAATTATATTTATCTCCATAGAGAGCTGTGGAATATGTAGGTGCTATATACATGTATAAGCAAAAATGTTCTAATTACCACGTTATGCTAATTTGTGTAACTTTAAAAGGATTCATATACTGATGTTCAAAAAAAATGTTATTGTGGCAATGTTGGCTATGTGTCTAAAGCTTATTTTACACCTGCAGATTTTGCAGACGATAGTCGGGAGGGAAGCGTTCCTTTCTGGCAATCGACTGCTTGTTAGAGGAGGAGACCGCCGCTATTACACGCAGCAATCTACTCCTCAGTATGGGGAGGAATGATTCATACTGAATCATTGTTTGGATTGGATTGTAACAAACGCACATTTTTTGTGATTCATTTTGGGAGTTTGAGAGAGCCTAATATGTTAATCTGGGTTTCTGGGCAATACTGTATATATTTGTGGATCATTGTAGGTCAGACAATGCTCCACTGGGTTTTTTGGAAAAATACTCAAATTAGCTTTCCTGAGCCAGTTTGATCCCAGCAGATTTAAGATGTGCTTTTTTCATATATTTTTCCTAGAAACCCAGAGAGAAGAATTGGCAATTGAAAAACTTGTATAATACATCTTTTTTTTAGAAATGATTAAAAAGAGCCAATTGTTTCACAACTATAACATAGCCTTCCAGTCATTGATCAGCCCTGTTAAACAGACTTACACAGCAAAGCAAGCCTCACATGTGCAAGTAGCCTGTTCAGAACAAAAATCTCTTTACCATAGCAAAGCAGATATAATCAGCTTTGCTAGTTAAAAGGACTTGGTGAACCTACAATAGTTATCACATCTACAAAGTAGTCTCCATAACAGAAATAGTACCAACCCAGAGGTCCCTCCAAGGTCTCTCAGCTAGAAAAGCCAATTCTGTCTGCTTTGCTCTGATAGTAAGCTTTTGTCCTGAGTTAGGCTGCAGATGTAAGGCTGGTTTAGCTATTGTTCTATGCCTGTTCAAGAGGCTGAGCAATGAGTGTAAGTTTATGCTGTACATAATTGTGAAATGTTCAGCTTTTTTAATCCTTTCAGAAAGAACAGTGAATTGCATAATTTTTTTAATGCAGAATTCTCTATTGAGTTGCCTAAAATGAATTGCAAAATATTTGGGTTTATTAGAATTAGAATTTTTTAGGATGAATTTAAAATTGTTACAATTAATTTATTCATCTTTAGCATGTATATTTATACATCTTTTCTTGTTTGTCATAGATCAGTTTTCCCCTATTTTTTTAGAAGGTTTATGGTGGTAACTAGAGATGAGCGAGCATACTCGTCCGAGCTTGGTGCTCGTTCGAATATTAGGGTACTCGTAAGTGCTCGCTGCTCGGACGAGTATCTCGCCATGCTCGAGGGAATGGCAACTTCCGCATCGTGCATTTTTGGCGCCTATAAACTCAGCCAATCACAAGCCAGGAGACTCTGCGGTACACCCAGCATCACGTGGGGCCCTTACATGTTGATAGCAGGGGTTGGCTGGCCTGATCAGGTGACCCTGGAATATACTAGTGACTGACCGCGGTGCTCGGCTCAGATGCTGTCTGGATGTCGTTAGGGATAGAGCTGCTGCGTTTCAGGGAGAGTGTTAGGGCCTGCATTTAGTTCTCTGTTAGGCAGGAATCACCCACAAAGAACCCAACAGCCCTTCTAAGGGCTATAAGACATTTTTTTTTGTCTCCTGGCTTGGCTGGCTGGCTGGCACTAGTAGTGCAGCTATCGCCATATATAACCCCCTTTTTTTTAATGTTATATCTCAGTGATACAAATCCATTTCACACAGCAGTGTGGAACCATTCTGTGTGTCACAGTTCAGTGCACTCACTCCAATCCGTATTTTCTGTCCAGGTGACACTTTCTGTACGTCACTTAATACAACCAAGTCTTTTGCTGCCTGTCACGTATATAGCTTGATCCCAAAAATCTCTGTGCGACATTTGTCTGGGTCGCAGTCAAAATAGCCACCGTCAGTAGGGTGTCAGTTAGCTCTACGATAGTTTCTGCACGTCACGTTCCCAAAAAAACAAAACTCCAAAAAAAATATATTAAAAAAATAGTTTTTTTGTCGTTTTAGCTCAGTGATACAAATCCATTTCACACAGCTGCATGGAACCATTCTGTGTGTCACAGTTCAGTACACTCACTCCAATCCGTATTTTCTGTCCAGGTGACACTTTCTGTACGTCACTTAATTAAACCAAGTCTTTTGCTGTCACGTATATAGCTTGATCCCAAAAATCTCTGTGCGACATTTGTCTGGGTTGCAGTCTAAATAGCCACCGTCAGTAGGGTGTCAGTTAGCTCTACGATAGTTTCTGCACGTCACGTTCCAAAATAAACAAAACTCAAAAAAAAAAAATTAAACAAAATAGTTTTTTAGTTGTTTTAGCTCAGTGATACAAATCCATTTCACACAGCTGCGTGGAACCATTCTGTGTGTCACAGTTCAGTACACACACTCCAATCCGTATTTTCTGTCCAGGTGACACTTTCTGTACGTCACTTAATTAAACCAAGTCTTTTGCTGTCACGTAAATAGCTTGATTCCAAAAATCTCTGTGCGACATTTGTCTGTGTCGCAGTCAAAATAGCCACCGTCAGTAGGGTGTCAGTTAGCTCTACGATAGTTTCTGCACGTCACGTTCCCAAAAAAACAAAACTACAAAAAAATATATTAAAAAAAAATAGTTTTTTAGTTGTTTTAGCTCAGTGATACAAATCCATTTCACACAGCTGCGTGGAACCATTCTGTGTGTCACAGTTCAGTACACTCACTCCAATCCGTATTTTCTGTCCAGGTGACACTTTCTGTACGTCACTTAAATAAACCAAGTCTTTTGCTGTCACGTATATAGATTGATCCCAAAAATCTCTGTGCGACATTTGTCTGGGTCGCAGTCAAAATAGCCACCGTCAGTAGGGTGTCAGTTAGCTCTACGATAGTTTCTGCACATCATGTTCCCAAAAAAACAAAACTACAAAAAAAATATATAAAAAAA
>ONZH01008872.1:0-67742 GCA_900303285.1 Rhinella marina
CTGTAGAACTGATGGCTGATCTTCAGGGGTGATGACTTCCTGTTCTGGACTTTTCACATCTGCCACAAGAACTTCTGCAGTGAAGTTTGGTTTCTTCTGTTGTAGCACCCACGGATGTTAGTTAATTTGACAGTCTCATCAACTTGTTTTCTGATTTTTCTGATGGCTTTTCTGAAAAGTCTCTAATTGCAACACACTCCTTTCAAGCCTCCTCTGTGACCAAAATTGCTTGTGAAACAACATTTTCTATCTCCTCATTTGTTGTGGACAGTATCTTGGATGCTCTTTTAGTTTGCATTTTAAGGCTTGAATCAGGTTCTTCTTGTAAAGTTTCTTCCTCATCTTTGACCGTTACACTTTCTTGTGTAGCCTTTGTTTTATCTAACTCACGCTGTAATCTTCCTGTATCCTCAGTCAAAAGAACTGTGTCAATTTTGGTGGTTATAATGTCGGTGGTCTCCTGATCAGTTTTTGTGATGGCATCTACTTCTTGTGATTTTCTCGTAGAATCAATTCTTGAGTCATCTTCAGATGTGCCAAATAATGGGAGTTTGGGGAGCTTGAACGTGGGCAGTTTCCATCCTGATGACTCTGTTTCTGTATGTACTTCTTTTTCTTCTACCTCTGATGGCTGGAACATCAACTTCCGATCTCGATGCTCTTCTCCTCACTGTCTTCAAGTTGGGACTTCTGTGGAATTCAGACTCTTTCCTTTCATCTTGTATTGTTACTGTTTGGGTGGTTAGTTCCACATGTGTTTGAACATCCTCGGTTTCTTTAGCAATTTCACTGGGTTGTGGTGTAGAAGTCTCTATTGTAATATCCGTTGCACTGAAGAGCGGAATTTTGAAAGTGGGTAGTGTCCACCCAACGGACTGTTGTCTGTCTTCTTCAGTACTGATTTTTACTTCTTTTCTAGATCCCTCTACTACAGGCAATGATTTTTCTATTGTCTCTTCTGTTTTTACAGATATGTCCGGTTGGCCAACATCTGTATCTGGTGTGGAGACGTCTGTGTCCTCCTGATGGACAGATACTGTTGTTTCAGTGTCCGGAGACATGTCTTTGATTTGACTTTCTAGAGCCTCACTCTTGCTTGAGAGATTGATGAGTCTAAGTCTGTTAGTTGGGTTATTGTATCTATTCCAGAGGTTTTTATAGTCGTAATAGTTTTCTCTACCTTTGTGACCTTTATCTTTTGCTTTCTCACTTTGCCTTTTCCTGTAATGTTTTCTTCAGTAGGTGATAGTTTATCAACCTCAGTAACCTCTGCGATTACTTCTGTTGTTTCGACGCCTAATTCTTTGTCATGCTCATCCTGTAGAACTGATGGCTGATCTTCAGGGGTGATGACTTCCTGTTCTGGACTTTTCACATCTTCTACACGAACTTCTGCAGAATGACGTTTGGTTTCTTCTGTTGTAGCACCCACAGGATGTGTAGTTAATATGACAGTCTCATCAACATGCTCGGTTTCTGATTTTTCTGGTGGCTTTTCTGAAAGAGGCTCTAATTGCAACACACTCCTTTCAGCCTCCTCTGTGACCAAAATTGCTTGTGAAACAACATTTTCTATCTCCTCCCATTTGTTGTGGACAGTATCTTTGATGCTCTTTAGTTGTATTTTAAGGCTTGAATCAGGTTCTTCTTGTAAAGTTTCTTCCTCATCTTTGACCGTTACACTTTCTTGTGTAGCCTTTGTTGTATCTAACTCACGCTGTGATCTTCCTGTATCCTCAGTCAAAAGAATTGTGTCAATTTTGGTGGTTATCATGTCGGTGCTCTCCTGATCAGTTTTTGTGATGGCATCTACTTCTTGTGATTTTCTCGTAGAATCAATTCTTGAGTCATCTTCAGATGTGCCAAATAATGGGAGTTTGGGGAGCTTGAACGTGGGCAGTTTCCATCCTGATGACTCTGTTTCTGTATGTACTTCTTTTTCTTCTACCTCTGATGGTGGAACATCAACTTCGATCTGTGCTCTTCTCTCACTGTCTTCAAGTTGGACTTCTGTGGATTCAGACTCTTTCCTTTCATCATGTATTGTTACTGTTTGGGTGGTTAGTTCCACATGTGTTTGGACATCCTCGGTTTCTTTAGCAAATTCACTGGGTTGTGGTGTAGAAGTCTCTATTTTAACTTCTGTACCACTAAAGAGCGGAATTTTGAAAGTGGGTAGTGTCCACCCAAAGGACTGTTGTCTGTCGTCTTCAGTACTGATTTTTACTTTTTTTCTAGATCCCTCTAATACAGGCAATGATTTTTCTACGGTCTCTTCTGTTTTGACAGATACTCCCGGTTGGCCAACATCTGTATCTGTTGTGGAGACGTCTGTGTCCTCCTGATGGACAGATACTGTCGTTTCATTGTCCAGAGACATGTCTTTGATTTGACTTTCTAGAGCCTCACTATTGGCTTGAGAGATTGATGACTCTAAGTCTGCTAGTTGGGTTATTGTATCTATTCCAGAGGTTTTTACAGTCCTAATAGTTTTCTTTACCTTTGTGACCTTTTTCTTTTGCTTTCTAACTTTGCCTTTTCTTGTAACGTTTTCTTCAGTAGGTGATAGTTTATCAACCTCAGTAACCTCTGTGATGACTTCTGTTGTTTCGATGCCTAATTCTTTGTCATGCTCCTCCTGTAGAACTGATGGCTGATCTTCAGGCGTGATGACTTCCTGTTCTGGACTTTTCACATCTGCCACAAGAACTTCTGCAGAATGAAGTTGGGTTTCTTCTGTTGTAGCACCCACAGGATGTGTAGTTAATATGACAGTCTCATCAACATACTCGGTTTCTGATTTTTCTGGTGCCTTTTCTGATAAAGTCTCTAATTGCAACACACTCCTTTCAGCCTCCTCTGTGACCAAAATTGCTTGTGAAACAACATTTTCTGTCTCCTCCACTTTTCTGAGGACAGTATGTTGAATGCTTTTTAGCTGCATTTTAAGGCTTGAATCAGGTTCTTCTTGTAAAATTTCTTCCTCTTCTTTGACCCTTACACTTTCTTGTGTAGCCTTTGTTGTATCTAACTCACATTGTGATCTTCCTGTATCCTCAGTCAAAAGAACTGTGTCAATTTTGGTGGTTATAATGTCGGTGGTCTCCTGATCAGTTTTTGTGATGGCATCTACTTCTTGTGATTTTCTCGTAGAATCAATTCTTGAGTCATCTTCAGATGTGCCAAATAATGGGAGTTTGGGGAGCTTGAACGTGGGCAGTTTCCATCCTGATGACTCTGTTTCTGTATGTACTTCTTTTTCTTCTACTTCTGATAATGGAACATTAACTTTGATCTCTGCTCTTCTCTCACTTTCTTCAAGTTGGACTTCTGTGGATTCAGGCTCTTTACTTTCATCTTGTATTGTTACTGTTTGAGTAGTTAGTTCCACATGTGTTTGAGCATCCTCAGTTTCTTTAGCAATTTCAGTGGGTTGTGGTGTAGAAGTCTCTATTTTAACATCTGTTCCACTAACGAGCGGAATTTTGAAAGTGGGTAGTGTCCACCCAAAGGACTGTTGTCTGTCTTCTGCAGTACTGATTTTTACTTCTTTTCTAGATCCCTCTAATACAGGCAATGATTTTTCTATTGTCTCTTCTGTTTTCACAGATATGTCCAGTTGGCCAACATCTGTATCTGGTGTGGAGACTTCTGTTGTTTCGATGCCTAATTCTTTGTCATGCTCCTCCTGTAGAACTGATGGCTGATCTTCAGGGGTGATGACTTCCTGTTCTGGACTTTTCACATCTGCCACAAGAACTTCTGCAGAATGAAGTTTGGTTTCTTCTGTTGTAGCACCCAAAGGATGTGTAGTTAATATGACAGTCTCATCAACATACTTGGTTTCTGATTTTTCTGGTGCCTTTTCTGATAAGGTCTCTAATTGCAACACACTCCTTTCAGCCTCCTCTGTGACCAAAATTGATTTTTCTATTGTCTTTTCTGTTTTGACAGATATGTCCAGTTGTCCAACATCTGTATCTGGTGTGGAGACGTCTGTGTCCTCCTGATGGACAGATACTGTTGTTTCAGTGTCCGGAGACATGTCTTTGATTATGACTTTCCAGAGCCTCACTCTTGGCTTGAGAGATTGATGACTCTAAGTCTGTTAGTTGGGTTATTGTATCTTTTCCAGAGGTTTTTACAGTCCTAATAGTTTTCTCTACCTTTGTGACCTTTCTCTTTTGCTTTCTAACTTTGCCTTTTCCTGTAACGATTTCTTCAGTAGGTGATAGTTTATCAACCTCAGTAACCTCTGTGATGACTTCTGTTGTTTCGACGCCTAATTCTTTATTATGCTCCTCCTGTAGAACTGATAGCTGATCTTCAGGGGTGATGACTTTCTGTTCTGGACTTTTCACATCTTCCACAAGAACTTCTGCAGAATGAAGTTTGGTTTCTTCTGTTGTAGCACCCACAGGATGTGTAGTTACTATGACTGTCTCTTCAACATGATCTGTTTCTGATTTTTCTGGTGCCTTTTCTGATAAAGTCTCTAATTGCAACACACTCCTTTCAGCCTCCACTGTGACGGAAATTGCTTGTGAAACAACATTTTCTATCTCCTCCACTTTGCTGAGGACAGTATCTTGAAAGCTTTTTAGTTGCATTTTAAGGCTTGAATCAGGTTCTTCTTGTAAAGTTTCTTCCTCATCTTTGACCGTTACACTTTCTTGTGTAGCCTTTGTTGTATCTAACTCACGCTGTGATCTTCCTGTATCCTCACTCAAAAGAACTGTGTCAATTTTGGTGGTTATAATGTCGGTGGTCTCCTGATCAGCTTTTGTGATGCCGTCTACTTCTTGTGATTTTCTCGTAGTATCAATTCTTGAGTCATCTTCAGATGTGCCAAATAATGGGAGTTTGGGGAGCTTGAACGTGGGCAGTTTCCATCCTGATGACTCTGTTTCTGTATGTACTTCTTTTTCTTCTACCTCTGATGATGGAACATCAACTTCGATCTCTGTTCTTCTCTCACTGTCTTCAAGTTGGACTTCTGTGGATTCAGACTCTTTCCTTTCATCTTGTATTGTTACTGTTTGGGTGGTTAGTTCCACATGTGTTTGAACATCCTCGGTTTCTTTAGCAATTTCACTGGATTGTGGTTTAGAAGTCTCTATTCTAATATCCGTTGCACTGAAGAGTGGAATTTTGAAAGTGGGTAGTGTCCACCCAAAGGACTGTTGTCTGTCTTCTTCAGTACTGATTTTTACTTCTTTTCTAGATCCCTCTACTACAGTGAATGATTTTTCTATTGTCTCTTCTGTTTTGACAGATATGTCCGGTAGGCCAACATCTGTATCTGGTGTGGAGACGTCTGTGTCCTCCTGATGGACAGATACTGTTGTTTCAGTGTCCGGAGACATGTCTTTGATTTGACTTTCTAGAGCCTCACTCTTGGCTTGAGAGATTGATGAGTCTAAGTCTGTTAGTTGGGTTATTGTATCTATTCCAGAGGTTTTTACACTCCTAATAGTTTTCTCTACCTTTGTGACCTTTTTCTTTTGCTTTCTAACTTTGCCTTTTCCTGTAACGTTTTCTTCAGTAGGTGATAGTTTATCAACCTCAGTAACCTCTGTGATGACTTCTGTTGTTTCGATGCCTAATTCTTTGTCATGCTCCTCCTGTAGAACTGATGGCTGATCTTCAGGGGTGATGACTTCCTGTTCTGGACTTTTCACATCTTCCACAAGAACTTCTGCAGAATGAAGTTTGGTTTCTTCTGTTGTAGCACCCACAGGATGTGTAGTTAATATGACAGTCTCATCATCATACTCGGTTTCTGATTTTTCTGATGGCTTTCCTGAAAGAGGCTCTAATTGCAACACACTCCTTTCAACCTTCTCTATGACCGAAATTGCTTTTGAAACAACATTTTCTGTCTCCTCCACTTTGCTGAGGACTGTATCTTGAATGCTTTTTAGCTGCATTTTAAGGCTTGAATCAGGTTCTTTTTGTAAAGTTTCTTCCTCATCTTTGACCATTACACTTTCTTCTGTAGCCTTTGTTGTATCTAACTCACGCTGTGATCTTCCTGTGTCCTCAGTCAAAAGAACTGTGTCAATTTTGGTGGTTATAATGTCGGTGGTCTCCAGATCAGTTTTTGTGATTGTGTCTACTTGTTGTGATTTTCTCGTAGAATCAATTCTTGAGTCATCTTCAGATGTGCCAAATAATGGGAGTTTGGGGAGCTTGAACGTGGGCAGTTTCCATCCTGATGACTCTGTTTCTGTATGTACTTCTTTTTCTTCTACCTCTGATGGTGGAACATCAACTTCGATCTCTGCTCTTCTCTCACTGTCTTCAATTTGGACTTCTGTGGATTCAGACTCTTTCCTTTCATCTTGTATTGTTACTGTTTGGGTGGTTAGTTCCACATGTGTTTGAACATCCTCGGTTTCTTTAGCAATTTCACTGGGTTGTGGTGAAGAAGTCTCTATTGTAATATCCGTTGCACTAAAGAGCGGAATTTTGAAAGTGGGTAGTTTCCACCCAAAGGACTGTTGTCTGTCTTCTTCAGTACTGATTTTTACTTGTTTTCTAGATCCCTCTACTACAGACAATGTTTTTTCTACTGTCTCTTCTGTTTTGACAGATATTTCCGGTTCGCAAACATCTGTATCTGGTGTGGAAACGTCTGTGTCCTCCTGATGGACAGATACTGTTTTTTCAGTATCCAGAGACATAGACATGTCTTTGATTTGACTTTCTAGAGCCTCACTCTTGGCTTGAGAGATTGATGACTCTAATTCTGTTAGTTGGGTTATTTTATCTATACCAGAGGTTTTTAAAGTCGTAATAGTTTTCTCTACCTTTGTGACCTTTTTCTTTTGCTTTCTAACTTTTCCTTTTCCTGTAATGTTTTCTTCAGTAGGTGATAGTTTTTCAACCTCAGTAACCTCTGTGATGACTTCTGTTTTTTCGATGCCTAATTCTTTGTCATGCTCCTCATGTAGAACTGATGGCTGATCTTCAGGGGTGATGACTTCCTGTTCTGGACTTTTCACATCTTCCACAAGAACTTCTGCAGAATGAAGTTTGGTTTCTTCTGTTGTAGCACCCACAGGATGTGTAGTTAATATGACAGTCTTATCAACATACTCGGTTTCTGATTTTTCTGATGGCTTTTCTGATAAAGTCTCTAATTGCAACACACTCCTTTCAGCCTCCTCTGTGACCAAAATTGCTTGTGAAACAACATTTTCTATCTCCTCCCATTTGTTACGGACAGTATCTTGAATGCTTTTTAGTTGTATTTTAAGGCTTGAATCAGGTTCTTCTTGTAAAGTATCTTCCTCATCTTTGACCGTTACACTTTCTTGTGTAGCCTTTGTTGTATCTAACTCACGCTGTGATCTTCCTGTATCCTCTGTCAAAAGAACTGTGTCAATTTTGGTGGTTATAATGTCGGTGGTCTCCTGATCAGCTTTTGTGATGCCGTCTACTTCCTGTGATTTTCTCGTAGTATCAATTCTTGAGTCATCTTCAGATGTGCCAAATAATGGGAGTTTGGGGAGCTTGAACGTGGGCAGTTTCCATCCTGATGACTCTGTTTCTGTATGTACTCCTTTTTCTTCTACCTCTGATGGTGGAACATCAACTTCGATCTGTGTTCTTCTCTCACTGTCTTCAAGTTGGACTTCTGCGGATTCAGACTCTTTCCTTTCATCTTGTATTGTTACTGTTTGGGTAGTTAGTTCCACATGTGTTTGAGCATCCTCGGTTTCTTTAGCAATTTCACTGGGTTGTGGTGAAGAAGTCTCTATTTTAACTTCTGTTCCACTAAAGAGCGGAATTTTGAAAGTGGGTAGTGTCCACCCAAAGGACTGTTGCCTGTCTTCTTCAGTACTGATTTTTACTTCTTTTCTAGATCCCTCTACTATAGGCAATGATTTTTCTATTGTCTCTTCTGTTTTGACAGATATGTCCAGTTGTCCAACATCTGTATCTGGTGTGGAGACGTCTGTGTCCTCCTGATGGACAGATACTGTTGTTTCAGTGTCCGGAGATATGTCTTTGATTTGACTTTCTAGAGCCTCACTCTTGGCTTGAGAGATTGATGACTCTAAGTCTGTTAGTTGGGTTATTGTATCTTTTCCAGATGTTTTTACAGTCCTAATAGTTTTCTCTACCTTTGTGACCTTTTTCTTTTGCTTTCTAACTTTGCCTTTTCCTGTAACAATTTCTTCAGTAGGTGATAGTTTATCAACCTCAGTAATCTCTGTGATGACTTCTGTTGTTTCGACGCTTAATTCTTTGTCATGCTCCTCCTGTAGAACTGATGGCTGATCTTCAGGGGTGATGACTTCCTGTTCTGGACTTTTCACATCTGCCACAAGAACCTCTGCAGAATGAAGTTTGGTTTCTTCTGTTGTAGCACCCACAGGATGTGTAGTTAATAAGACAGTCTCATCAACATGATCTGTTTCTGATTTTTGTGATGGTTTTTCTGAAAGAGGCTCTAATTGCAACACACTCCTTTCAGCCTCCTCTGTGACCAAAATTGCTTGTGAAACAACATTTTCGGTCTCCTCCACTTTGCTGAGGACAGTATCTTGAATGCTTTTTAGCTGCATTTTAAGGCTTGAATCAGGTTCTTCTTGTAAATTTTCTTCATCTTTGACCTTTACACTTTCTTGTGTAGCCTTTGTTGTATCTAACTCATGCTGTGATCTTCCTGTATCCTCTGTCAAAAGAACTGTGTCAATTTTGGTGGTTATAATGTCGGTGGTCTCCTGATCAGCTTTTGTGATGCCGTCTACTTCCTGTGATTTTCTCGTAGTATCAATTCTTGAGTCATCTTCAGATGTGCCAAATAATGGGAGTTTGGGGAGCTTGAACGTGGGCAGTTTCCATCCTGATGACTCTGTTTCTGTATGTACTTCTTTTTCTTCTACCTCTGATGGTGGAACATCAACTTCAATCTGTGCTCTTCTCTCACTGTCTTCAAGTTGGACTTCTGTGGATTCAGACTCTTTCCTTTCATCTTGTATTGTTACTGTGTGGGTGGTTAGTTCCACATGTGTTTGGACATCCTCGGTTTCTTTAGCAAATTCATTGGGTTGTGGTGTAGAAGTCTCTATTTTAACTTCTGTTCCACTAAAGAGCGGAATTTTGAAAGTGGGTAGTGTCCACCCAAAGGACTGTTGTCTGTCTTCTTCATTACTGATTTTTACTTCTTTTCTAAATCCCTCTAATACAGGCAATGTTTCTATTGTCTCTTCTGTTTTGACAGATATGTCCGGTTGGCCAACATCTGTATCTGGTGTGGAGACGTCTGTGTCCTCCTGATGGACAGATACTGTTGTTTCAGTGTCCGGAGACATGTCTTTGATTTGACTTTCTAGAGCCTCATTCTTGGCTTGAGAGATTGATGAGTCTAAGTCTGTTAGTTGGGTTATTGTATCTATTCCAGAGGTTTTTACAGTCGTAATAGTTTTCTCTACCTTTGTGACCTTTTTCTTTTGCTTTCTAACTTTGCTTTTTCCTGTAACAATTTCTTCAGTAGGTGATAGTTTTTCAACCTCAGTAACCTCTGTGATGACTTCTGTTGTTTCGATGCCTAATTCTTTGTCATGCTCCTCCTGTAGAACTGATGGCTGATCTTCAGGGGTGATGACTTCCTGTTCTGGACTTTTCACATCTGCCACAAGAACCTCTGCAGAATGAAGTTTGGTTTCTTCTGTTGTAGCACCCACAGGATGTGTAGTTAATAAGACAGTCTCATCAAATTCACTGGGTTGTGGTGTAGAAGTCTCTATTTTAACTTCTGTTCCACTAAAGAGCGGAATTTTGAAAGTGGGTAGTGTCCACCCAAAGGACTGTTGTCTGTCTTCATGCTCCTCCTGTAGAACTGATGGCTGATCTTCAGGGGTGATGACTTCCTGTTCTGGACTTTTCACATCTTCCACAAGAACTTCTGCAGAATGAAGTTTGGTTTCTTCTGTTGTAGCACCCACAGGAAGTGTAGTTAATTTGACAGTCTCATCAACATGCTCGGTTTCTGATTTTTCTGGTGCCTTTTCTGATAAAGTCTCTAATTGCAACGCACTCCTTTCAGCCTCTTCTGTGACCAAAATTGCTTGTGAAACAACATTTTCTTTCTCCTCCCATTTGTTGTGGACAGTATCTTTGATGCTCTTTAGTTGTATTTTAAGGCTTGAATCAGGTTCTTCTTGTAAAGTTTCTTCCTCATCTTTGACCGTTACACTTTCTTGTGTAGCCTTTGTTGTATCTAACTCACGCTGTGATCTTCCTGTATCCTCAGTCAAAAGAACTGTGTCAATTTTGGTGGTTATAATGTCGGTGCTCTCCTGATCAGTTTTTGTGATGGCATCTACTTCTTGTGATTTTCTCGTAGAATCAATTCTTGAGTCATCTTCAGATGTGCCAAATAATGGGAGTTTGGGGAGCTTGAACGTGGGCAGTTTCCATCCTGATGACTCTGTTTCTATATGTACTTCTTTTTCTTCTACCTCTGATGGTGGAACAGCAACTTCGATCTCTGCTCTTCTCTCACTGTCTTCAAGTTGGACTTCTGTGGATTCAGACTCTTTCCTTTCATCTTGTATTGTTACTGTTTGGGTGGTTAGTTCCACATGTGTTTTAACATCATCGGTTTCTTTAGCAATTTCACTGGGTTGTGGTGTAGAAGTCTCTATTGTAATATCCGTTGCACTGAAGAGCGGAATTTTGAAAGTGGGTAGTGTCCACCCAAAGGACTGTTGTCTGTCTTCTTCAGTACTGATTTTTACTTCTTTTCTAGATTCCTCTACTACAGGCAATGATTTTTCTATTGTCTCTTCTGTTTTGACAGATATTTCTGGTTGGCCAACATCTGTATCTGGTGTGGAGACGTCTGTGTCCTCCTGATGGACAGATACTGTTGTTTCAGTGTCCGGAGACATGTCTTTGATTTGACTTTCTAGAGCCTCACTCTTGGCTTGAGAGATTGATGACTCTAAGTCTGTTAGTTGGGTTATTGTATCTATTCCATAGGTTTTTACAGTCGTAATAGTTTTCTCTACCTCTGTGACCTTTTTCTTTTGCTTTCTAACTTTGCCTTTTCCTGTAACGATTTCTTCAGTAGGTGATAGTTTATCAACCTCAGTAACCTCTGTGATGACTTCTGTTGTTTCAACGCCTAATTCTTTATTATGCTCCTCCTGTAGAACTGATGGCTGATCTTCAGGGGTGATGACTTTCTGTTCTGGACTTTTCACATCTTCCACAAGAACTTCTGCAGAATGAAGTTTGGTTTCTTCTGTTGTAGCACCCACAGGATATGTAGTTAATATGACAGTCTCATCAACATACTCGGTTTCTGATTTTTCTGGTGCCTTTTCTGATAAAGTCTCTAATTGCAACACACTCCTTTCAGCCTCCACTGTGACGGAAATTGCTTGTGAAACAACATTTTCTATCTCCTCCACTTTGCTGAGGACAGTATCTTGAAAGCTTTTTAGTTGCATTTTAAGGCTTGAATCAGGTTCTTCTTGTAAAGTTTCTTCTTCATCTTTGACTGTTACATTTTCTTGTGTAGCCTTTGTTGTATCTAACTCACGCTGTGATCTTCCTGTATCCTCACTCAAAAGAACTGTGTCAATTTTGGTGGTTATCATGTTGGTGCTCTCCTGATCAGCTTTTGTGATGCCGTCTACTTCTTGTGATTTTCTCGTAGTATCAATTCTTGAGTCATCTTCAGATGTGCCAAATAATGGGAGTTTGGGGAGCTTGAACGTGGGCAGTTTCCATCCTGATGACTCTGTTTCTGTATGTACTCCTTTTTCTTCTACCTCTGATGATGGAACATCAACTTCGATCTCTGTTCTTCTCTTACTGTCTTCAAGTTGGACTTCTGTGGATTCAGACTCTTTTCTTTCATCTTGTATTGTTACTGTTTGGGTGGTTAGTTCCACATGTGTTTGAACATCCTCGGTTTCTTTAGCAATTTCACTGGGTTGTGGTGTAGAAGTCTCTATTCTAATATCCGTTGCACTGAAGAGTGGAATTTTGAAAGTGGGTAGTGTCCACCCAAAGGACTGTTGTCTGTCTTCTTCAGTACTGATTTTTACTTCTTTTCTAGATCCCTCTACTACAGTGAATGATTTTTCTATTGTCTCTTCTGTTTTGACAGATATGTCCAGTTGGCCAACATCTGTATCTGGTGTGGAGACGTCTGTGTCCTCCTGATGGACAGATACTGTTGTTTCAGTGTCTGGAGACATGTCTTTGATTTGACTTTCTAGAGCCTCACTCTTGGCTTGAGAGATTGATGACTCTAAGTCTGTTAGTTGGGTTATTGTATCTTTCCTAGAGGTTTTTACAGTCCTAATAGTTTTTTCTACCTTTGTGACCTTTTTCTTTTGCTTTCCAACTTTGCCTTTTCCTGTAACGATTTCTTCAGTAGGTGATAGTTTATCAACCTCAGTAACCTCTGTGATGACTTCTGTTGTTTCGACGCCTAATTCTTTATCATGCTCCTCCTGTAGAACTGATGGCTGATCTTCAGGGGTGATGACTTCCTGTTCTGGACTTTTCACATCTTCCACAAGAACTTCTGCAGAATGAAGTTTGGTTTCTTCTGTTGTAGCACCCACAGGATGTGTAGTTAATATGACAGTCTCATTAACATGCTCGGTTTCTGATTTTTCTGATGGCTTTCCTGAAAGAGGCTCTAATTGCAACACACTCCTTTCAGCCTCCTCTGTGACCAAAATTGCTTTTGAAACAACAGTGTCTATCTCCTCCCATTTATTGAGGACTGTATCTTGAATGCTTTTTAGTTTTATTTTAAGGCTTGAATCAGGTTCTTCTTGTAAAGTTTCTTTCTGATCTTTGACTATTACACTTTCTTGTGTAGCTTTTGTTGTATCTAAATCACGCTGTGATCTTCCTGTATCTTTAGTCAAAGGATCTGTGTCAGTTTTGGTGGTTATAATGTCAGTGGTCCCCTGCTCTATTTTTGGGATGTTGTATTCTTTTTGTGATTTTATTATAGAATCAATTTTTGAGTCATCTTCAATTGTGCCATATAACGGGATTTTGGGAAGGTTAAATGCTGGAAGTTTCCATCCTGATGACTCTGTTTCTGTATGTACTTTTTTCTCTTCTACTGATCGTGGAACATCATCTTCAATCTGTATTCCTCTATTAGTATCTTTAAGTCCCACTTTTGTTGTCTGAGAGTCATTTCTGTTTTCCTGTATTGTGGCAGTTTCATTGGTTGGCTCCTCATGTGTTACAATATTTTTCACCAGTTCATTGTTATGTGTTATGTCAATTATTGCTATATTTGTATCTTTTGAAATAATAGATGGATGTCCTTGTTCAACAGTGTCTTTATTTTTAATAGGTTTTCCCACAAGTTCTAATTTTGGCATTTTTATTTTTGAAAAATATTTCTTGCTGTCTGGCTGTTTCTTCTGCTCATCTTGTGCTTCGATTTCCTGATAAATTTCACTAGTTACCATTGTTCCTGATTGTTCAATGCTACCTTTATGCATCTTGATTACATCTAGAGATGATTGTTTGTTTAGGTCTAGATTTGGCATATTACTTATATTTTCAAATTGTTCATCTGTTGATTGTTCAGATAATGAGCTTGTCATCTCATTTTTATTTGTTGCAACTTTTTCAGTTTTTGAAGTAGATGCTCTTTTTAGCTTCTGTGTAGTATGCAGGTCCTCTCCAGTAAATGGTCTAAATAATTCTACTTTTGGAATCTTAATCTTCAAGTGCTTTTGCTTTTTCAAATCAGACTCAATCTTGTCTCTTTCTACGGCGGCATCTGCTTCTGATCCGTCATCCATGGAATGATCTGCTTGCTTCTCTATCAAGTTGCTTTCCAGAGGTAAGTCTGACTTCTCTTTGATTTTTACAAATTTATGTTTCTTCTTTTTGCTTTTTGTTAATTTTCCCTTCATTTCCACTATGTCTTTGTTAATACTTGGCTCTTCCAATACACCTTGCAAGTTTTTATTTTCTATGTTTTCTTGGCTTGATTCACGTTTTTTACTAAACGTTGGCAGTTTGAAAGACGGAAGTTTAAATGGACTTCCATGCTCTTCACCCTCACTTTCTTCAGATGTTAACTCACGTTTTCTGTCTACCTCAATTTCTACTATTTGTTCACTGTCTGTTTTTTTATATTGTGTTTGCTTAGTTGAATCAAGGTTTTCCTCAGGCTTAGTTGCCTTAGCCTCTTCTGGGAAAATACTTTGCTGGTCCTCTTCACTTGCATTAAGTTGGCTTGTTTTTATATCTGGCCCAGTTAAATTAAATGAAGGAAGTTTTAATGCAGGTAGTTTGAAGTTGTTATCCTCATCAGAGTCTGTTGTTGATAAGGTTGTCTTGCTTGTTTCTTGTGCGTTTTTGTTTTCATTACTTGTTGATGCATTATTTATTGTCTTCTTCTCATATATACCCACCTTTGGTATTTTAACTGACTTCATTTGGGTTTTCCAGCTCTTTACATTACTCCTTTCCTTTCTTTCTTTGCTTAAAATATTTTCAGATGAGATCTCCAAAATGTCTTTATCATCTAAGTGTTCTACTTTCTCAGTAAACATTATGTTTTCCTTGTCTAAAGGCTCCCCACTCATTCCCTGTTTTGTCATGTTATAATCGGGGTATACAGTCTTACCTTCTCTGACAATTGTCTTGTCAGTAATTGTAATACCATTCTGTACTAAATCTAAAATATCCTCTTGGTATATTTGATTGTCTTTGAAGTCATGGTCCTTTGAAAATTCTGCCATTTTTGATACATCATAGTGTGACTTGTGGCCCTTAAACTTTGGGAGTGATATTCCGACTTTTGGTATCTTTTTGGATGTTTTCATTTTATGGTCTACAGCTTGCTGTTCACTAAGTTCTAGTCCAGCAACAGTAGTAACTTTATTTTCTATATTTATTACCTCTAAATGATCGTCTTTTTCATCCAAAATTTCCTCTTTTTTAGTTATCTTACTCGGTGTACCTTTATCAACTCTTTTTGTAAAAGAACCAAATGAAGGTGTTTTAACTTTTGCCAATGTTAGCAAAAGCTCTCTGTTTTCATCCTCAGAGTAAGATTTTATTTGACTCTCCAATTCCATGTTTGTTTTTTCTTTGTCTTGTCCTTCCATAGTCCTACTCTCTACAGATAAATCATATACAGAATTTACACCTCTACCTGACGTTATATCAAATTCTGCCTTCGAGAAGTCACTTACTGAGTCACTTAAAGTTATAATTTTATCATCAAATGACTTGGAAGTCTCCCATTTTACATCTGATACTTCAGTTTCATCCAAAGAAACTCTATGTTGTTTACTTTGTAAAGTTGTATAGTCATTTATAGTGTAATGTTTTGCATTGTCAGCTATTGAGAGGCCATTTTGACCCATGTCAATACTAATGGTTTGTCTTTCTTCTGATTCTCTGTGCATAGATGCTCCTACAGATTTTTCATCTAAAGTAATGTTTTTATCTAGTTTAGGAGCAAAGATTTCTGTCCTAGATTTGCCAATTTTATATTTCTGAGTTTTCATCCCGGTTGGTTGGTCTACACTTACATATTTCTCGGAAAATATTGTAGATTCTTTCATTTCAGTGTTTTTAACATCATGTCCCTCTCTTCTAATTGATTTTCTGTGTAGCTTTGGCAATTTGGGCATTTTTATTATTGGCATTTGTAATTTCCATCCAGACAACTCTGTTTGTTGGCTTGAAGGCTTTTCCTCAGTATAATGTTCTTCTGAAACAGCAAATGTTGGCCCCTGGAATATGGGCAGTTGTAATGTCACATCTGAGTCCTTGGACAATTCTACATTTGAGCTTTTTTGATCAGAGAGTGGAATCAAATCGTCGCTTACTTTTTCTTTAACCATTCTGATCTCTGTTGTCTTGCTTCCAAAGTATGGGTCTGTTTCAAGAGGCCTGGTAATAGTTATTGCATCACTTCTCAGTTCATTTTGTCCATAAGTAGCCCCCAACTTTGTCTTCCTTATTTTCTTTTTCCTTTGTTTACCATCTTTCTTTTGTTCTTTTGTAGGACTAGAAGTATCATCTGAAATGTCAAGCTGATCAGCTTCCGTTGTTGACTCTTCAGTTGTTAACCTTTCGTATTTCCTTGTATCTCTTGATTGGGCTGGCGACACCTTGCATGGTGACGGTAGGTTCTTCTCTTTTACAATAATCACTTCAACTTCAGGAGGCACATATTTTCTTTCCTGCCAGCCTGCAGTAGAGGACACAGTTGTGGAGTCTGTTGAATAATCTTTCTTAATCTGTGGTCTTGAAACATCATGTTGATCTACTTGAACATTTATAGTGCTTCTCTTTTCCTTTAATCTCTGATGAGGTTCTTTTTGCTTTTCCACATCCGTCATCTGGCTCTGCCATAGGGTCTTTCGACTGTGGATTTCCATGCCTGGGAATTCTTTCTTATATTCCTGATCTTTCTGCATTACAAACAGGTCATCATCTTCAGAGGTAGCTTCAGTCACTTTTGAATATGCATCTAGAGTTTCATCTTCGTTTGTCTCTGATGTGCTACGAGATCTTCTGGGACCTAGAAATCTAGTATTTGTAAGGGACTGAAATTTTGGCCAAGAGAGTCTTTCTTTTTTTGATTGTTTCTTCTTATGCTCTCTTTTTCGAACTGCTTGATCTCCTTGCAAACTCTCAGATGTTGCAATTGTGTGCTTTTCCTGTAAGTGAATGTATTGTATTTACTTTATCAGATATACATTAGCAGATGTCAAATTCTGGACTTAAAATCATATACTTACCAAAAACTACTCTTTGGTTTCATTTCAGTTTGTCATTCGTTAAAAGGTCAAAGATCGCAGTGTAGCACACTACCACAACATGTGGAAGTAAATGGAGCTGCCTTGCAACCAGCAATTTGCTGTGACCACAACCAAACAGTTGCAAGAAATCCATCTGGTTTGGACCTCTTGTAGCTGTTGGATTTTGGCAACTTTCGTGTCACAACATGACCCCATTTACTTTCACTGGTTACAGTGTAGGTAGTGATGCTGCCAAAATCGCCAGCCCAAAGGGGTTGTCTCATGACATACAACCACATTATGTTTTGTATGCCTATGCGGCACATTTATGTTTTGAAACAGCAGATATGTGAAGCAAATCGGCACTACACCACCCATACACCACAATCTCCATTACACTCTTAGACTTGTAGTCTGCCAGATATAACAGGTGGTGCTCTATACTGCTTCAGAATAGGACATATACATAGGAATCCAAATAGAGGAAAGGAATATTCGTACGGCACTTACAATTAAAAACACAGAACCTTTTTTTATGGATTTAATTCAATAACGGTATCTGTGATTTTTATGGTGAGTGCCATTACAGATATCCCTTTCTTCTGTTCAGGGGCGGACTAGGAACTTAAAGTGGCCCCAGACACCACAGTGCAGCACAAAATACTGCCTAAATTAAATAATGCTGAGAGCATCAGATCTTTTTGTACCTGGCCTTTGGCCAAGAGGAGAGTTTAGGTGGCCCTCTGGGCATCATCCCACCAGTAAATTTCTCTGTAGGGTCTATGGCCAGTCCGCCCCCGCCTCTATTTGAATTCCACATTTGTGATGTTACATGCTGGTGATTTCGATGGATGGGTTAGGACAACCCCTTTAAGGCTTAGCTATTATCAGTAATAGTCGTTTCAAAAATAGACATGGGTGACAGCATTCATGTAGGCAAAAAATAACTGTTTATTAAAGGGGTTGTCTAATCTTAGACTAGGTGGTGGCATATCACACCCCTGGGACCCAGTTCTATCTCCAAAATGGTTCCCCTAAAGTAAAGGAGAGTGCACCACACAAGTACAGCCACCCTCTATTCACTTCCATGGGAGTTCTGAAAATAGCAGAACGCGGTCTCGGCTATTACCGGCAGTTCCTAAAGGTGAATGTAGAGGTGACTGTGCATTCACTGCTATGAGACTTCCGTGCTCGAACAGCTATTTTCGGAACTCCCATAGTGAAGTGAATGGAGAACAAGCTGCACATGCACGGCCATATCTCTGTTCATCTGTAGAGGACTGCCGGTAATAGCCAAGCCAGTGCTTGGCTATTTTTGGAACTCCCATAGCAGTGAATGGAGGGTGGCAGCCAGGGGCGTAGCTGAAGGCTTATGGGCCCTGGTGCAAGGGTTCACCTTGGGCCTCCTGTTCCCTCAGTGCTTTGTGGCCAGGGGCAGGGAGAAGCACATGGCCTTCATGCTGCCTGAGGCAAAAATTGAAACAGCAACCCCTCCCATGCCAAATTTTTTACCTAACCCCTTCCCTCCCGCCAGAGGTGTAACTTGACCTGCATGTAGTTTCTATAATACCGGTGTCTTCTTATGTGGCACATGGGTCTTTGGGTCCCCGCAGGCTCCTGTTCCCATTACTGACTGTTACCTCTGCACCCCCTTAAGCTACGCCCCTGGTGGCAGGACGTTCTGGAGGTATGACTGGGTCCCAAAAGTGGGACCCACAGCTATGTGCAGTGGCGTAACTACAACTAACTGGGCCCCACAGCAAATTTTTGAACGGGGCTGCCCTAGAAACTTCTTCGCAACCCCCTACTCACATGCAACCCTCACTCTTGTAGCTAGTCAAGATTGAGCTCTCCCAGACAAGGCCTGATAGCCGCTCCATCCGTTTCCTATAGTGTCACTGTATATAATGTCATTGTATAATACTGTTGAGGGGGCCCTGACAATAAAATCTTTTAGTCTCCCTCCTGAGGGGGCCCCTTGTGGGTCTGGGCCCCAAAGCAGCTGCTTCCCCTGCTTCCCCTATAGCTACGCCCCTGGCTATGTGACACATTGTTGGCATATCCTAGTGACGTTCCACCAATGTCTGAGATGACACAACCCCTTTAACACAGCTCATACACAATAAAATGCAATATTTCGACTCACATCGGGGTCAGTTTGCCTACAGACGCTGCTCTGTCCCTGTTGCAGTTGCAGCTCTGCTTGTTCAGATTGGCTTGTGGTTAAAGCCACAAGCTTAAAGGGAAGTCATTGTTGGGAGCTGATTTCCAATACAGCAAGTGGTTAAAGAATCTGTTTTCATTAAACTTTTGATATGTCACAGACACTTGCCCTATTTCTGGATTATTACTCCACTTACATTACTAGACTACCAATATACTAAATTGAACTGGATTTTAGACAGGAAAATAAATTCACCTGCTTTTCTTTCTTGGCTTCAACCAGAGATTGCATTTTTTCTCTGTCTTCTCTTCCAAGTTTCCTTTTCAGTTGGAACTGTACTTTATATGGCTCAGAATGCTGCAAAATTTTCATTGCATCTTCATAAGTGATATTGTCAAAATAGATTGTAGCGCTTAGTAGCTGGTCACCTGCAACGCAAGATTGTGAATGTAACAGGGTTTTTTTTTTCATAGAATATATACAAAAAATATTATTCAGATCCAAAAGTCAAATATATGTTACCTTCTTTAATGCTGAATATATTAGGTTGAGGATGTTCCTTTAAGACTTTGGATACAATGATTCCATCTGTCCCTCCACCGGCTATAGTAAATCCCTTACCGCCAGGGTCTACATCGGTGAGCATTGTCACCTCCATTGGCTCCTAAAGTATTAAAAATATTAAATTAATTGCATAAAGGGGAAATATGTATGCTCATAGAACAAGTTATTTAATCGGTTGCATCTTTTTATTTGCAAAGCAGAGTTTAGGTGTGCATTCAATATATTTATATGGAAATATAAAGGAGATGTTCATCTCTGAACATTATCATACATAAAAAGCTTGGCAACTTTGTAAATACATTGTATTTTCTTGTACTGGTCTTAAAGGGGTTCTCCAAACTGCAGACATCGATGAATATGCTCAGGATAGGTCATCAATATTAGATCAGTCGGGGTCTGACACTCCCGCTGATCGGCTGTGGCATCAGGAACAGTGTATGGAGTGAAAGCAGAAGGCTCCATATATTAGTTTCTGGCATAAATAGTGTTGAGCAAATTGGGTTTGCTGTATCCGAAGCCAATTAGTTTGTAAACTTTGTTAACAATATAGCTTGCGTCCTACTGTAAAATGTTTGGGCTCTGCAGAGGTCTTTGTGGACTTGCGGCAAATATTGCGAGACTTGCTTCGCCTCGCATCTATGACGTGACACTTAGTTTATTATCATAAATTACAGTGTCAAAATCCGAAGCTGAACTCTGCTTCCAGCCTCATTAACGGGGTTATCCCATGACTAATGTAAAAAATTAAATTGAGACATCATATAGGACATGACAATCTCTTTCTAAGCTAGAACCAGCCCTGTACCTCACATGGATCCAGAGATCTCCCCATTCATTGCTCTGCTAGATTTATATCAAGCTGACAGCTCAAGGGGAGTGTCTTTTCTGCTGCAGCTAAGGGGCGTGTCTCAGAGCTCCCTATCACAGCTCAGGGGGCGTGTCTTAGCTCTACCTATCACGGCTCAGGGGGCGTGTCTCAGCTCTTCCAGATAGATTTTATTGAATGACTCTGTGGCTATACTGAATTTTTACTTACATTCAATTACAAAAGTATTCAGATCCAGGTGCTGGTTTGAAAACTGTAGAATATTTTTCATGTCACAACCCTTTTAATGGAGCCCAGTTAGACACTGTAATTTATGTGTCACGTCGAAGTGAAATGAAGCAAGTCTTGTGATATTTGCAGCAAATTTGCAAAGACCTCTGTGGTGCCCATATAGGAAGGGGCTATATTGTTAATGAAGTTATCAAATGAATTGGGTTCGGATACAGCAGTTCAAACCCGATTCTCTCAACACTAGGCATAGACATACTGAAGCTCATCACCCATTCATTTGGACCTCAGTGCGGCTACAACACAGTGTACAAAGCTACCTGCCTTCAGCTCTGTAAGCTGTATAGTTTCCGGTGCCATAGCAGCACAAAACAGCTAATTGGTGGGGGTGCTGGACCCCCAATGATATTATATTGATGACCTATACTGAGGATAGGTCATCAATATCTGGTAACCACTTTAAATTAAAGCCTGGGTTACCCTCCAGACCTGCAGTCACAATTTGGCTGCTTTCACAGTTGAAATTCTCTAGCATTCCTTGCCCTCTGACAGAATCAACATCATAAGGGACAATTTAGTGATTTTTACACCATGATCAGTGAGATTTTAGCCTTCCCAGTGAGATTTTAGCCTTTCTACTTGCAAACCAATAAAATCTTTATACTTACATCCGAATCTGTCATTTTAGCAAAAGGATGTGGGGTACGTATAAAGGACGTCTTCCTTACACTGCTCGAATGCTCCGAGCCTGCATATGCGGAGCTGTCCTGTAATAAAACATACAAAAATCGACTTAAAGGGAACCTGTCATCTCCGAAACACCCCCTGAACTAGAGTAAGCGGTGTATAGTGTAAGTGACGTTGAGTCCAGTTATGTAATTTTTATCTTTAAACGCCCTTCCTTTACGACGCTGGGCTCCCACAAACCTGCAGTAAAATGCACTCACTGGACTCCAGTGCTCACTCATATAATGGAGAGGACTCAAAGAAGAGTCCAGTGAGTGCATTTTACTGCAGGTTTGTGGGAGCCCAGCGTTGTAAAGGAAGGGAGTATGAAGATAAAACTTACATATTCGGATTCAGCATCACTTACACTATACAACACTTATTCTAGTTCAGGGGGTGTTTCGGAGATGACAGGTTCCCTTTAAAGGGGATGCACCATGAAAAATATTTTACATTTTTAAACCAGCCTCTGGATCTGAATACATTTGTAATTAAAAATGTTTTATAGCCACTGAGCTATTCAATAAAATGTATCTGTACAGCGCCACCTGCTGTTTTTGCTTTTCCTTATTTTTCTGTCCACCTCAACGAGGTTTAAAGAGGACCTTTCACCACTCCTGACATGCCTATTTTAATAGCTTAATGCATTCCCCATGTAATAACAATTCTGTAACATCTATTCTTATGTCTCTGTGTTGTGCCATTCCTTTATTATTTGCACTAAAAGTTGTGAATGAATTGCTATTGGCCTTCAGTAAGGGAACAGAGGGGAGGTGACCAGTTGGGGGTGTGTCCCTGCACAGATTCACTCTATCCAATTAGTGCTGCCATGTTCAGACTGTGCAGGTACACACCCCCAACTGGTCACCTCCCCTCTGTTCCCTTACTGAAGACAAATAGCAATTCATTCATAACTTCTAATGCAAATAATAAAGGAACGGCACAACATAGAGACATAAGAATAGATGTTCCAGAATTGTTATTACACTGGGAATGCATGAAGCTATTAAAACAGGCATGTCAGGAGTGGTGAAAGGTCCTCTTTAAATCTTCCACTGCTACCAGGCATATCTTCTGTTAGAAGCTGTGGTGGTTACAGAAAAAGAGCTGCAGCAGAAAGGACACAGTGCCTGAGAAAGGACGTGCCCCTTGAGCTGCCAGCCTGAAATAAATCAGAAAAATTGAATTGGGTGATCTCTAGTTCCATGTGAGGTACAGGGCTGGTTCTAGCTTTGTTAGAAAGAGATATTCATGTACTAAATGATGTCTGATTTTCATTTTTAAGTCAATCATGGCATAGCCCCTTTAAAGGGTTTGTCCCACAATGAACATTTGTCACCTTTTCACGGGGGCCCCACTAGTCACTAGAATAAGATGAGCTCCCCTAGTTTATCTCTGCTCATTCTACTTTTAGGAGTCCAGTGGGCGGCCCTATCACTGATTGACAATCATCACTGTGTACAGTTATACAAAGCAGGCTGTGAGTCAGTGATTAGCTCCACCCACTGGACTCCTAGGCCCAGAATTAGCAGAGATTTAAATGAATGAGTTACTAGTGATACTGAGTTACTAGTTATGCTGAGTTTCCCCTGCTCTGTAGCAAACTGCCTGCAAATAGGACAGAATTTTCAATCGGATAAGTTCACTGTAACACACAGGGTAGTATTTTACCTGCAGTTGTACAGGGAATTATGTATTGCCATTGCTGCAGTTACACCTAAATCATGAGTGCACATTATAAATAGCCATCTACAGTAGTTTCCTTCTTCTCTGTCACTTCCAGTGTCTCGATAGTTCCTCCCTACCGGTGATAGTTGCCCTGGCTTCAGCAGTGATGTCCTATTTACACCATGCCACTGCAGCAGGCAATCAATGGTCTCAACAGTCAAGTGATATATACTGCTGAGGCCAACGATTGGATGCACAGTGATCTGGTGTGTGCAGAATGTCACCACTGAAACCAGGAAGGTGATGTAATTGCTGCAGGATCGGGGTGCAATGCTGGAAGCGGCAGGTGAGTATCACTCCTGTTATGTTAGCACACTTACTGCTGCTGGGAGAGCTTTAATTGACCTTCCACAACCCCAGCTTTTTTAACTTTTTTAAAATTTCAACTTCAGTCTACTGTACCTGTGGAAAAATGTACTTGCCTGCTCCCGGCTGATGCATTCTGGCTCCTTCTACTGGTCTTCTGAATGAACTGGGTCACGTGTGCTTCTGCAGCCAATGACTGGCCTCAGCAGTGACAGTCTTCCCATGCATCAAATTACTACTGGGTCATGTGCCTCCTGGGGATATGTTCCTGCCTTGGCCAGTGATTGGCTGAAGTGGTGCATCCTTAGAAGACCAAGTCAAGGGGGCATGAAAGGAGCATCAGGGAGAAGGTAAGTATGTTTTATTCCACAGGCAGACTGGGGTTGAAATTGTAAAAAAAAAAGCGGGGCAACCCCATTAAGGCCAAATGCAGATGGCTGTTCTGATTTCTATTTGTAAAACATGGACATATTTTAACAGTTTTTTTTAGGACCCATTCATTAGAAAAAAAAATGAGTCTTGGAGGGAAAAAAACACACAGTGCATGCTACAAGTGTGTCGAGTGTGAATAGCGCCATTTGCTTTAATAGATCCATGTGCTAAGCAGTTCGGATAGCACATGGATGAAAATTGCATTTACACCTGGTGCCAAATACAGAAACCGTTTTTTTTTCAGGATTTTTGTTGTTCTGCAAATTTACAGAGATAAATGCTGTGCGTTCACATAGTGTGTGTTCTTACCTCTGGATCAATATAGTATTCATTTACAGCGTATTCATACACTGGTGATGATCCTTGAGGCCTTGGTCGTACATTCTCTAGCTCAACTTCAATTGTCTGCAAAAAGGAAGAAACAAATAACTACAGAAATAAGGATTTTCAGTCCGACTCTCTGAAGTACATCCACATGGGGTTAGTCAAACAACTGCAAAAAAACCAAAGCTAAACACACATGTATTTACATGCATTTTTTTTGCCGCTTTGAATGTGAATATACCCTTAGGTGCTCCTATAGGTGTAACAGTAATTAGTCTGGATCCCATAGGTCTAGAGAACCCTGAGTTTATGACAATATTTGTTGGGGTCCTCATATTTAGGATTGACCTATATCATATATAACGGTACATTATACAGACATATATGAATGTACAAGGCTTCAGTACAGACATATTATATACATATTATAATCATATATTTTGTATTTATATATATCTATTTATATATTGTATATATATATATATATCTATATATATATAATTACATATACCCACATATGTAAAATGTGGCCACCCTACTTACTGTGTCATCGTCATCCTCATTTCCATCAGGTTCTTCGGCTTTGAGAGGCTTTTTGGAAACTGGGAATGAAATTCAATAAAATAAATTACAATCTTTTATGAACCTTTTATCACATGAAGCATATTTCCAGAGCATTTCTGTGCTGTTTTTTTAGTACAAAGCCACATACAGTATTTTATGTGGATCAAGTCCGTCTCTCAGCACCCATCCCGACCTTTAACAGTTACAGCTGCCCCCTTATAATTTAGAAAAAAATGTCAGCAAGGATAGGTAATATGAATTTGATGATTATGAAATATCACTTTGGATCACTTTTTGAATTTACTTTTGAGGCGCGTCTGCTGAATGAATAAAACCAAGTCTCTATCAACTTTCTTTATTCTACATATATACCACCAGATGGCGACAGTTACTCCCATGAAAAAATGTGCTGTGTCATCTAATCCATCTTTAGACTTATTATACAGTTGACTTGACAAAGTAATTCTAATATTCTTTATTAATCGATTTTGCCATTTTACTGTCGAAATAGTAACCCAAAGTCCTGGCTGCGTAGGCGCTTTAGATTCAGTGTATTCGTACATCGCTGACTTCCACTGTACTGGAGCAAGGGGGGCTGCAACGAACGCTGTACGGGCAGGAGCGCACATCACTGCCACTACCTGTGGCCCTCAGCTTGGCTAAATCATGTCAATGGGGACTAGAGTTGAGCGAACGTGCTCGTAACGAGCACTGTACTGCTCGGATCCCCTGCGCTCCCATGGCCGCAGCCATCCGGATCCGTCCTCCTCACCCGACTGCAAGTCAGTGGGGACGAATCCGTTTGGTATGACACACTCGTGTGTCATACCAAACGGATCCGCCCCCATTGACTTACAGTCAGGTGAGGACGGATCCAGATACCTGCGGCCATGCGAGCGCAGGGGATCCGAGCAGTACAGTGCTCGTTGCGAGCACGTTCGCTCAACTCTAATGGGGACAAAACGTAACCGAACAGAACGCTCCAAAATGCATTCCTTTCTGTTCTCATACCAGAGAGCAAACCGCAGCATGTGGCTTTCTTTCCTTCATGGGACACAGAGCAAGACAGATCCGTCATGACCCACAATGCAAGTCAATGGGGATGGATCTGTTTTCTCTGACACAATCTGGCACAATAGATCCGTCCCCCATTTACTTTCAGTGGAGTTCATGACAGATCCGTCTTGGCTATATTAAAGTTAATACAACTGGATCTGTTCCTACCGGATGCAGACGGTTGTATCATCAGTAACGGAAGCATTTTTGCTGAACCCTGCCGGATCCAGAAAAAACGCTAGTGTGAAAGTATCCTTAGTTAGGCTTCTTTCACACTAGCGTTATGCTTTTCTGGCAGGGGAAGAGCCTGCAGGATCCGTATTAACGCTTGCACACTTCTGATGCATGCTGCTTTTTTTATATTGATTACAGCACACGTGTGCAAGCATTAGTACAGATCAGGCAGGCTATTTCCCTGCTGGAGAAGCCTAATGCCAGTGTGAAAGAAGCCTTAACCAGAAATGCTTTATGATGACAATATGCAGAATGTTGACCTGTCCACAGATCTTTAGTTCTAATTTTCTAATACTTAAGCCTTACTCTAAAAAAGACTGATTATCTATCCTTAGGAAAGATCCTTAGTATCAGAATTGACTTTTGGCACCTCAGAATTGACAGTGCGCCCTCATTCATTTCGGAGGCTCCGTTCTGGATATAGGTGCGGGTCCCAGCGGTGGGACCCGCACCTATAAGACAATGGGGGCATATCCTAGCGATATGCCCCCATTGTCTAAAATGAGAATAACCCTTTAATATAGTTCCCAACACTGATTTCATTGATCCTGTCTGAAAAAGGGGGATTGCTTGTTCACATCTCCATAGAGTTGGGACATGTCTATAGGCATCCATGACGGTTCCAGTCTGTGTGAACAATCAGCAACCCTCTCGTCCTGGGTGTAACCAAAATGATTTGGACTACCCTATAAGTTATTATGTTGAGCACTACTATCTCAGCAACCTCTAGTACTACAGCAATTGTGAAACTACAATACTAAAAGTGGCCCCATTTTGAAGTCGGATCCAAAATGATGGAAGGCAGAACCAGTAATACCATATTACCATATCATACCACCCCAACAGAGCCAAACACCACAGTCCATCATAAAATACTGCCTCCAGCAGCACAAAATACATCCTAAAAAACTTCCACTGGCCGGCCTTGAGGAGGGCTCAGGCGGCCCCCTGGGCACCGGCCCACCGGGAAAATTCGCTGTAAGGTCTATGTCCAATCTGCCCCTGATCGCTCTGCCTGTGTATAAGGTGCCGGCCATCACCCAATAAACGAGCAAACCCTTGTTCATCGGGTGATCCTGTCCTTTTGCCGGCACCGAAAATCATCATTCCTGTACAGCAGATCGTTCTGTCTAAACAGGGATCTGCTGCTCAGGAACAATCATTTTCTATGGGGACAAGTGATCGCTCTATCGATTGCTCAACCTCCTACAGTGGAGGTGATTGCTCCATGGAAATGCATCCCTCATCTCTGCTGCCGATCAGGCCATTGTTCTAATATTAAAACAAGCCAAAGGTTAGGTGCTACCGTCCATGGGCCAAAGTTTGTGACTGGTACTGCAGTTGAGCTCCATTTACTTGAAAGCTGATGAGCAGGCAATTATCAGGAACAGTTCCTTGCCAATAATTGCCTGCTCATTCGGCATGTGTAGATTGGCCCATCTTGCACTTTGGTGGCTTATTGCTAGGATCCCAAAGGTGGGACCTGCATCTATCTCTAGAACTGGGCCCCCAAAGTGAACGATGGCTCAGCTATTTAAAGAACTCCCATAGAGCTGAATGGATAGAGCATTGTTCATGTGCAGTGCACTCTCCTTCGCTTTGGCAACCCCATTCTAGAGATAGGTGCTGGTCCCACCTCCGGGATCCTAAGGATACGCCATCAAATGCAAGATGGGCCAGCCCCTTTAAAGGGAGTCTTTCACCTGTTTTTCACCAATATAACTAAGAGCACTGCTCCACAGAAGATTGTAGACACATCCCAGACATACCTGTGTGCACTGTGTGTCTGTATTACATGTCACATGCCAGACATACCTGTGTGCACTGTGTGTCTTTATTCCATGTCCAGGAAAAGCACTTTTATTCTGCTGGAAAACGGCTCCTAAATGCCCAGTTCTGCTGCTGCAAGTGCCCAAAGCAAACCAGACTGAAGAGGGAAGGGTTGCTTTAGCTGCTCATATCTTGGCATTGATAGTCATTAGAAATATAAATCTGACCTTGTTTGAAATCTGGCATTCCAACCTTTCAAATGGTACCAGGTATCATAGCATTATATCCAGTATATCAGAAGATATAACCGTTAGAAATCAAGTCAGGAGAGAAAGCTGTTTTTACTTTCACTTTCAGCTGGGCACTTGGGAGCTGTTTTCCAGCAGAATAAAAGTGTTTTTCCTGGACATGTAATACAGACACACAGTGCACACAGTTATGTCTGTGATGTGTCTCCAATCTTCTGTGGGGCAGTGTTGTTAGTTATATTGGTGAACATTAGGTGACAGACTCCCTTTAAGTCTGTTTATTACCATTCTAAATAAGACACCTTCCTTTTAATGTTTAGTAGCTTTTTTTATTGACAGAAGATAAATCCGGATATAAGTCTGCCAAAATATATACAGGCAAGAGAATGGCAAATAGCTATATCAACATGAGAAGATAAACTAAAGAACAAACAGCTGGTTGGCCAGGACCCAATACTTTAAGGTAGACCTGCCATGAAAATATGAAGCCTAATTATTATGATGGGCCCAACTAGCTATTACACCTAAATTAAACCTATAAATTATGAATTAATAAAACCTATAAATTATATTATACAAGATGTTTATGAGTCTGCGGTTCTCAGGAGCTGGCACTTCTGCCTCTCCTTGCCAATGATTGACAGCTGTCGATATATATACACAGTGGTTGTCTTCTCAGCTGACCGAAGAACACCGATGGACAGGGTCAGATTGTGTAGGGACACACCCCATTAACATAGGGGGATGGTAACACCCAGTTGTTAATTTATTCATACATTTCCAAATGGAATGACAGTTACGGCAGATTTATAAAAAAAAATAAATAAATAACTGCCCTCATTTTTATTTTATTGGAATGCACATATTCACTGACAGTATGCCTTTTACACAAAGTTATGAGGCTCATTTCATTTCGGGTGGCTCCTAAGTCCTGTTTTTTCCTGTGGTGGAACTGCAGAGAAAGTGAATATTTGCTGCAAGATTTTAGCACCCTGTGGTCAGGGGGACCCTTGTAAATAAAAGGGAGTGCCTAAAACAGACAATTCCTTTAAGATGAACAACCTCATAACAATGGAGGGCTTGTTCAATTTCTACAGACTCATCCGTAAGCAAAGCAACAGAACAATTGTTATTTGTTGTTTACAGGCTGGAAACGAAATACCAAGTGCATAATGTTACACCCTAACGCATAGGTCATAGATGTACAGATTATATACATCATGCAATGTACTTGGTTGGTATAAAAGTGGGCAGCAACATGAAGCTCATTGGCTCTAAGGCAAATTGGAAATAGAGCCACCAAGTGCCATTTCTAAGACTGTTGTCTTTGTATAGTACGATTGGTCTTTTGAGCCCCTTCAGGCAGCAGGGTCCCCCTATAGCTACACCCCCAGTATAAATCATAGCTGAAGACGAGAGAAAGTTTTATAGACTCACTGATTGTGGACTGTATATTTGTTTTGTATTAGCATTTCTTATGCACTTAAAATGGGAAAGGAAATGTCATCATAGATCACGGTTTTGTATGGGAAGATCGATCAATAAGCCATTATCACATATAATGGCTTTACTTTAGGTTTCAGTCTACATTAGTAGTGCTGATCACAGTGAGATGGCAAGAATGAGAAGCCATCATGACGGAGCAGGTTGCCAAACCAGAAAATAAAGACCTGCACATTCTCCTTTGCAAGCTGTGTTCATATTGGGAATGTACCATCTGTATTTTGAAAGTGTCTCATACACAGATTATTTACAGAGGGGGCATGTGCTATCCGAATGCCCCTTGGCAAAAAGATCCCTCTGCCCCACTAGAGTATGCACACCATTTCTATAAGTGGTTAATAATGATGTCAGATTTTGCACCAGGCCTCATTCCTCTCATTGGGGTGTATGGAGTGGGCTCACTAGCTGAACCTGTTCCATATGTGGCGGGTGCCAACTGTGTAATACAGTTGACACCCATTCGCAATGACTGTGATTGGAGGTGACGCCAATCCTTGCTATGTAACCCCTCAGATGCCACGCCTGCTGGTGCCTCCCCCTGTTCTCCAATGGGAGCCCCCACTGCAGAATTACTAGGTTTCATTTGGTTGCTATGGCAGTTTGAGTGAAGGCTCCCTGACCTGCCATAGCAAGCTGTCTATTAAGCCCTACCACCTGTTAGATTCTATTGCAGTCTATTAAATGATAACTGCATTTTAAAGTACTTTAAGTGGACCAAAAACTACAAAAAAAAGTTTTTACATTTTTAAAAATAAAATAATCACAAAACTATTAAAAATTCAAATCATCCTCTTTCCCAATTTTACATATACAAATAATAAAAGTAAACAAGTCCAAACCATTAAAATATAAAAATACTTATTGTGCTTGGTGAACACTGTCACAGAAAAATATGGTTGGTTTGCCATTTTTAATTACCTCTTCCCCCTCAAAGAAATTGAATAAAAAGTGGTCAAAAAGTGGTATGTACCCCCAAACTGATAACAGTAAAAACCGTAGCTTGCCCTGTAAAAAAAACAAATCCTCAAACAGTTCTGTTAATGGAAATTTTAAAAAGTTATAGGTGTTAGAATATGGCAATGCAAATAAAAAAACATAATAAAAGTAAGTGAATGTGATATAGCTACAATCATACTGACCCTCAGAATACGGTTGTTATGTCATTTTTAGTGAAAAGTGAATGCTGTAAAAGCAGCAAAAAAGTAATTTCCGTTTTCTTTTCTATTTCACCTCACAAATAATTTTTTCCTATTTTCCAATATGTGATATGGTAAATTAAATGGTGCTATTAAAAAATACAATTGGTCTGCAAAAAACAAGCCCTCATATGGCTACAGAAAAATTAAAAAAGTTAAGGTTCTTGGACGGTGGGGAGAAAGAAACAAAAAAATAAATAAAATTTGCTTAGTTCTTAAAGGGGTTGCTCACTCCTGGGGATATTTTCTGCAGACCCCCATCACGGCCAGAGCTTTGGTGGAAATCATACTTCCATGACCCCTGCTTTTGGGTTCTGATTCCATCGCTCCCCTTTGGGCACCAAAGGTCTCTGTTCTCCCTGCGTCCACATCCAGGTTGACTTGAATCACATGGCCACTACAGCCAATGACTGGCTGCAGTGTGTCATGTGACCTGGTCTGATTGCACTAGGGGTTCTGCAGAAGAGGTCCCCAGCTCTGAACTTCAGACTCATTGAGGTTACAGAAAGTTCCATTACCAGCTGATTAATATCGTTATATCTTTATAGGAGTCTGAACTCCTGTTTTCTGATATAGCACTCCAAATCCTCCTGAGGAGACAGACATTAAAATGTTAACTTTTGTCTGCCTGAAGTCACCAATAGGGGGAGCTTACTACAAGCCAAAAAGGATGCATTAAGCTCATGTGCTCCCTCTAGTGGTGGCTGTAGGAGATCAGTAAAAGAAAAACTGGCCACTATAAATTATTCGGTATAGTATTCTGGGGCTAAAAAAAATCACACAATGTAAAAAAGTGCACAGTACCTTTATAACCACTTGTGCAGGAAATGTTGTAGGCATACAACAACACTGGTACTCGTTTTGTCTGCCACTGTGTGATGCCTCCATGTGAAGCAATGATTCAATGGGAAGATACTTCTGTAACACAGCCTAGAAGATGCATCACTATGTGCCTCTGCACATTGTATAATATGTACAGTGGTCCCTCAAGTTACAATATTAATTGGTTCTAGGACGACCATTGTATGTTGAAGCCATTGTAAGTTGAGCAATTGGTTCGAAAGCCCCAAAATGTGAGAAAGAGAAAGTGAGGATTTAAGAAAAATAAGCCGATAACTAAGGCTACTTTCACACTAGCGTTTACAAATTACGGTATTGAGCTCCTTCATAGGGGCTCAATACCGGAATAAAACGCTTCAGTTTTGTCCCCATTCATTGTCAATGGGGACAAAACTGAACTGAAGAGAACGGAATAATCCTAAATGCATTCCATTCAGTTCTCTTCAGTATACAGACCAGAGTGCAAACCGCAACATGCTGCGGTTTGCTCTGCGGTCTGGGCATCCGCACCTTTCAATGGAGTTCATGACGGATCCGTCACCTGCACTTTACCCCACAGCTCCCTCCTCCCTCCAGCAGAGGGCGCTGTGGGGAATCGCGCCGTCCTCCTCCTCCTGTGCTGTACGGAGCTGCCAGAAGCCACCAGGACACCGGGAGCCAGTCAGTATGGCTTTATGTAAGTATGTATGTATGTAAGTGTAAGCTAGACTGTGTCTGACACGTGTGGGGCCGGAGAGCGGTTCTGGCCCCACACGTGCACCTGCTGCAGCACGGATCCGGTGGGACCCTTCACCTGCCGGATCCGTGCTGCCGCTAGTGTGAAAGTGGCCTAAAGACAGATAAAAGTCATTACATATAGCAGTCAGCAATTGCTGCAAAAGAGCAATTAATCCAGCTATTTCATCAGTGAGGTAGGGCATTTTGTGTATTATAAATTAGGGCTGTTTAAATGAGGTCACTTTTATTTAAAACAAAGTAAATATCAATCTGTATCTGTATTTAGGAATCTAGGAAAGGACAATACCGCTGCCTTATGTGATTTACTTCATATTGTTGAAAATGATCAAGTTCCAAGAAGCTTGCCTGCTCTTGATTTGCAGCAGAACCAGGCGGTTCCTACAGTTTTATTCTCTATTGTTTTGTCACAATAGCTTCAGAGATTGAATTAGTCATAGAAATGTTTTGGCCCAAGTTTTGGATTTCTTCATAGTGACAAGTAGTAGAAAATGTTATCCTGAAATGGAGCAGATATAACATTTAAAGGCTATGTCCACCTTTTGGAGGGCAATTTTTTTTTATTATTATTATTGTATTCATTTTGAGCTAAGAATAATTTTTTAAATTGGTCTTTATTAAAAAATATGGCGTCCTTTTCTCTGTACAGAGCTGATATGCTCTAGAAGCACCCTTTGGATTTTCTGTCTTTTCCGTCAGACCAGGAGCTGACGGGTTCCTCATCTTTGCTCTCTGACCTTATAAACACTAATTATAGCTCAGGGTGACTTTTCCATATGAAGATTGTTAGGTTATTCACTATTCCTTCTTGGCTATTGATCATTTCGCTCATGTCATTTCTGAAGTGTTACTGCCTGCTTACTATACTTTGATGCGACAGCCACCACGGTTTTGATTTGAAAAATGTCAATATCTAAAAAGAATATTGTCATATTGATGCACCCCCATGTGTTATCTCATTATTTATTGCTATTTGTTGCATTTTTCTGCATAGACATTTGTATAGGAAACAGATCTACTGTACATGAAAAGGCAGATATTTTGCACAAAGAAGCTAAACCTTATGTTCGCCTCTGAACATGATGTAAAACTGAGTAATAGTAATCCCCTTAATTCAATGTTTAAATGTAATCATGTGTGATCTCATAATAACCTTTATGGCCGCCTTGTACAATGCTGGCATAATTATCAGCCTGTACTTTCTGTAAGGTTGTCATGGTCTGCTGCGTACTCACTCATCTGCCTGTATAGTGTGAGAACTTGATTACTCGTGCTGCAGGCAGAAAGGTTAGCATTTCCAATAATTAATAGGAAATCTTATTTATGCAGCTTCCTTATACCGGTAGTGGCAGTCCTTGCAAGTGTTCCAAATTATGGATTTCCTGCACTGTCGCACTGTACCCGGATGCCACTCTTCTGTATTAGCAGAAACGATCCATCACAGATAGCTTCAGCTAGTAGATCTGCTGTGGAGATCCCACCACAGTAGGTTTGGAAGCACTGTATCAACCAACAGATTTGACTTTGGACTACTCTCTAGAATTTTATCCTGGTAATTACCTGTTTTTCACCCTTTGACCCATGTACAGAAATCTGGACTTCACTGCAGGGGAACCACCAGGCCGCTACCTCCTGGAGTAATCTTTGTATGACTAAGGGCTCATTTAGATGACCGTAGTGTATTGCAGATCCACAAAACACGAATGCCAGCCCGTTTGCATTCCGCAATTTGCGGACCGCTCATGGCGGGTACTATCATAGAAAATACCTATTCTTTTTGCGGGGGGGCAGAGTGGAACTACGGATGCGGACAGCACACGACGTGCTGTCCACATCTTTTGTGGCCCCATTGAAATGAATGGGTCCGCATCCGTTCCGCAAAACTACGGAACAGGTGCGGACCTGTTCATATGGCCATGTGAATGGACCCTTATAGAGAAACCATTGCGAAACCATGGGACTGGCCAAGGTCAGGGCAGATGGAGTACATACTATACAGTGAACAGTCTGAGGACAGGGCAGGCGACGAAGGGACAATCTGGATGTCAGGGAGCAGAGTGTCACAATCCAGGAATCAGGCAGAGACATGGTACACAGCCAGACAACAGAACATCTTTGCAGGATACTAGCACACTAGAGAACCTGTTGCTCAGGCACCCTCCCACAGGGGAAGGTGATTTAAGTTGCCTGAGGTGGTCAGCCATAGGCTGAAGCAGATTAGGGTGCATATGCTGGCCCTTTAAAAGCAGATGAGAGAGTGTGCCCTACAGACAGAGGAGAAAGGGTCTTGCCAGAAAGCTGGCAACAGACAGCAAGGAGGGACAGGGCAACCCAGGGGCAGGGACTGCTGGGAAGGGGAGAGCAGGTGGTGAGTTTGTGCTGCCAGTACACACAAATCCAGCACCAGTGAGTCAAGCTATGGGCTGCCGCTATAATATCTAGCATGGAGTCTCTTAGTCACTGTGGTTGACTGTGGGCACTGTGTTTGGTCATATGAGCCCTGCTACAATAGAAGGGGTTGGCAAATGCTTGATGTTCCCATGGGAGGAGCTGCTGGCTGCTCACAAAAACTGAAGAGATAAGAGCTACAGAGGGGTGAGTAAAGAAGATAAAGAGGGTGAAAATTACACCGGAGAGCAGTTATCACAGTTAACTTCAGCAAATTAGACCTTCTAATGTGCTGACCCCAAGGGCTAATAAGTTCCTGGTTTTGGCAGCAGAAGACAGCAAGGGCATGGAGTAGCTTAGTCACTGTGTTTGACTTCAGACACTGTGGTTGGTAATAAAGATACTGTGACTTCCTCTGGGAAACTGTGGCCTACTATTTGGGCATGTTGGTTGGTCATGGGGACCAGTATAGATTGGTTGATGATCTGTGCAGTTTCTTATTTTGATGCCCTCACCCTTTTATGGTGTACTATCTCAGTGGTCCCCAACCTTTTTTCCAAGGGGCGGGGGGCGGTTTGCTGGTCGACACTGACTGATTCACGCAAGGTGCATAATAAAATATATAAAATGCCCCTATACAGTGCCCCCCATATAAAATACTCCTTCTTTATGGCCTCAGTAGATGCCCCCATAATGTGCCAGTAACAAGGGCCCCCATAGTGTCCTCAATAATGTTGCAGTACGAAGTGCCCGATAGATGCCCTCACAGTGCCCCCAATAATGTACCAGTAAGAAGTTCCCCCATAGATGCCCCCACAGTGCCCCCAATAATGTGTCAGTGCCAAGTGCCCCAAAGATGCCCCCACAGTGCCGCACAATAATCTACCAGTAAAAAGGCCTCCCATAGATGCCTCCCAATCATGTGCCAGTACCAAGTGCCCCCATAGATGCCCCCACAGTGCCCCTCCAGCGCTCCTCTCCTGAAGACGTCAATACAGATGACTATGGAGATGAGCGCTTCCACAATGGAAGTGCTCATCTCTCGGACCCCTGCAGCCGCGGCCCGGCACACATCGATTCAGGGCCTGGTCCTGGGCCGCGCACCGGTGGTTGGGGACCACTGTACTAAATAGTATAGTTCCCCCATAACACCAGAAGGCAAGTGCCTAAATAACAATGTCCTTTCAGGAAACTAGGGAATATTGCTGCATCGTGTGTAGCTGGCTTTACATAGATTCAGGTGCCGATTGTGGAGGCAAGCTCCATGGAGCCCAATTCATGTTAGCTAGTACCGTCCGGTAGCAATGGCTCTCAGTGATGCGCCCTGTGCAGCCCTACAGGTCACACACTGCTAAGGACAGCTCTGCTGTCACTGTTATAGGACTTTGTGGTTAGCGCTGCTCTAGGGACCATGTGGGACTTGAGAACTTTGCAGCAATTGCATGTTCCGCCCGGGGCTCTCAAAAACTAGGGAAGTTTGATGTGTTTGAAAATCAGAACTTCATGTCAAAGCTTGCATCGAACAAGTAACAGATTTTGGTCAAGCTCTGTGATTATTAAAAGACTGATCCAGGGTTGCACCACCGTTATAAGAGGATTTCTGTGATTTTCTATGATAGAACGTGTGTTGTATTACATGTCGGCAAAGGCTGATGTTGCCAGCTGTTCTATGAGATGACTTCACATAGCTTATGCTTTAAAATTAAGATGACATTGAGAAGAGCCAAGACTTGACACTATATTGCATCCGCCACTAATAAAAGGGGTTGTCTCACTTCAGCAAGTGGCATTTATCATGTAGAGAAAGTTAATATAAGGCAATTACTAATATATTGTGATTGTCCATATTGCCTCCTTTGCTGGCTGGATCTATCACAATATACACTGCACGTTTCCATGGTTACGACCACCCTGCAATCCAGCAGCGGTGGTCGTGCTTGCACACTGTAGAAAAAAGTGTTGGCCTCTCCGGTGGCCGGGACCATGGGAGCGCACATAGGCTGGTGCATTTTCCTATAGTGTGCAAGCATGACCACCATTGATGGATTGCAGGGTGGTCATAACCATGGAAACGAGTAGTGTATAATGTGATGGAAAAAAGAATCCAGCAAGCAAAGGAAGCAATATGGACAATAACAATACATTAGTGAGTGCCTTGTATTAACTTTCTCTACATGATAAATGCCATTTTCTGAAGTGAGACATCCCCTTTAAAAGGAACATAACGATGCTTAATTAACACTTTTATTTTCACCTTCTGAATTCCAAAGTTACATAAGGACGGCTTATGAAATAAACAGAGTCCGATCCATCATATGGTGCTCTATGTCACAACATGCAATGTTAGATTCCACTGTCAGTCTTATATAAAAATCACCCCGAGGCTTGGGTTGGTTTTTGAAGTAGATCTATATAGTTGAACTACAACTCCTATCTTCTTCAGCCAGTCATTACAGTGCCCTTCGGAGTTGTTATACAGCTTTCCGTACACCCTAAGTGGCAGTAGATGTAGCAGTAGATCCTAGGCTCAGGTTATCCTGGTCTCATCCTGCAGCAGTGACAGGGTGCAGGGTTGTCAGAAAAGCTGCCTGTCTCTGTAATAAAATGACTATTCCACGGCCCCGCAAAAAAATACAACATGTCCTATTCTTGTCCGCAGACACGGACAAGAAAAGGCATTTCTATTTAGTGCCGGCCATATGCGGTCCACAAAATGCGGAACACACATGGCCGGTGTCCGTGTTTTGCAGATTTGCGGACCCCAAAACAGTTGCGGACGTGTGAATGGACCCTTATGGTCAGGTGCGTCTTATAGGGCGAAACATGCGGTAATATTTGGGTTGGACTATGTGACCTGAAATCATTAGAAGTTTATATTCATGGGGGATTTATTCACAGTATTCATACATAAAGATGAATGGAGTTTGCGTGTTTTTCAGGTGTTGGGTTCCCCTGGGCACTTGGATTCCCCAACACTCTCTAAAAATACACTAATAGGTCCAGTGGCTTCCCTTCAGATTGGCCTTAGTATAGGTTTGGGATAGGGCCTGTGCCTCTGTAAGGTCAGGGACTGTTGTCAGTGATGACAATCTCTAAACAATGCTTTTAAATATTTTGGCGCTAAATAATCAACAGGTAAACATATAAGCTTCCTCCGTGTCAATACTACACACTGTATGGATAAGCTGATGCTATTTTGCCATTCAATAAGTCAATCAATATCTTGCATACAGTCATTATCAGAATGTAAGCATAGTAGTATGTGCTGAGTACCTAATGCTCCTTAAGTACTTCCAGCAGGCTAAACAAAGACAATTAGATGTAAATTAGTGTAATTGAGCATATAATTACTTCACTTTAACACTAAAGACTAAAGACTATGCACCACAAGAAAGGTCAAAACTCGTATTGCAGACCATATTGGATATATACATAAAAAACAAACCCAGGGGCGGACTGGCCATAGACCCTACAGAGAAATTTCCTGGTGGGCTGATGCCTAAGGGGCTGCTTGGGCCCTCCTCAACATCTGATGCTCTCACCATTAATGCTGGGAGCATTAGGTACTTATGCACCTGGCCAATGGACGCAGGTGCCATCCTGAACTGTATAGCCATCCTCAGGACGATGATACAGTTTCATACTGTGGTGTGGGCGCCAGTATTTTTTGCTGTACTGTGATATTTGGTTCTGCTGTGGTGGTATTTTGTGCTGTACTGTGATATTTGGTTCTGCTGGGGTGGTATTTTGTGCTTTACTGTGATGTTTGGTTCTGCTGTGGCAGTATTTTGTGCTGTACTGTGATATTTGGTTCTGCTGGGGCGGTATTTTGTGCTACACTGTGATATTTGGTTCTGCTTGGGTGGTATTTTGTGCTGTACTGTGGTATTTGGTTCTGCTGGGGCGGTATTTTGTGCTGTACTAAAGTATTGCAGGCCCCACCTATTTTTGTTGTCTCCGCCTACTTGTGTTGTTCCACCTTCTGTCAGTTTGGACCGACCAACAGCATGGGGCCACTTTTAGGTTTTTTCCCAAGGCCACTTTAAGTTCCCAGTCCGCCCCTGACCAAAATAATGTGTCCGGGGCTGCTAAGTACTATGTGGAATAGCATAACAAAGTCCTGAATTACTTTTTATACTTTGGAATTGAAAAAGTTAAAAGACCTGATAGATGACGGGAGGTGATTGGAAATGCCTTCTCCATATCAGAGAAGCTTTGTGGATGCACACTTTAAATACCCCTTTTCCTATGGGACGCAACTGGAAAGATGACCATGTATTTTTATTAAGATTGTATAATGGCATATACTGTATATCTAATGAAAAGAGTCATTTGTTCTTTTTGTGCTTGTGCTGTTGTCAATTGCTCTTACATTACTTTCGGCTTGTTTTCTATTGGTCCTGTCTGTGTATTTTAAATCACAGTATGTCCATTGTATCCTCATGCTTTGAGTAAGCACACACCTGTGCAAAATGCGTTAGCTATTGGACTTTTACCATGGCGCCCGTAGCTTTTTTATGGATTTCACCTAAAGAGTTTGGATTTTACAAGATTTGGGTCTACCGCTGTTTTGCGTATGTTAGTCAGTTCGGGTCAGGGGAGCAGGCCAACCACAGCCATGTGAGTCCTTTTACCGAGGGAGGGAGGGGGTGTGAGCATTTGTAGAAATACTAGTTCCCAGTAATTGGCCTGTGTAAAAGGTGCTAGCGGTCACCCAATGAAGGAGCAAACACTTGTTTATCAGGTGATCAGGGGCGGATTGGCCATAGACCTTACAGGGAAATTTCCCGGTGGGCCGATGCCCAGGGGGCCACCTGGCCGCTCCTCATGGCCAGCCAGTGGAAGTTTTTGGGGATGTATTTTGTGCTGTTGGCAGCAGTATTTTGACTCTGTTGGGGTAGTATAATTTACCACAATATGGTATTGCTGGCTCTGCCTACTTGTGTTGGTTCTGACATCCATCAATTTGGACTCAACTACAAAATGGGGCCACTTTTAGTATTTTTTCCAGGGCCACTTTAAGTTCCCAGTCCGCCCCTGCAGGTGATCCTGTCGTTCTGCCGGCACAGTTTCTGTGGAGCAGATCATACTGTCTAAACTGTAGTGATCGCTTAACCCCATACATCGGAGGTGATTGCAGCATGTAAATGCAGCCCTCAGCAGTTATCTGGAAAGTTTGGTTCGTTCCTGATGATTGCCTGACATATTGTTCTGTGTAAAAGGACCTTCAGGCGGCTTTGAATTTTACTGTGAATTGTCAAGTTTTTGCAAATCTTTTATTGAAACATGTTAAAAATGTGTTTTACCTGTATAAACCGCACAGCCAATAACCAGATCGCAAAACCACAGCACAATACCGCTATGTGTGAGCTCAGGGCTCATTCAGGACTTAAGTTCTGTTGACCTCCCCTTAAAATGGATTATCTTATCTGTTGCATAAGGTCCAACTCCCTGTACCCCACTCTTCAGCTGTTGGAAGGGCCGCGGTGCTTGAGGGAGCTCTGCAGGCTCTTCCTCAGCCTGTGCTGTTATGTTCAACGGTCAAATGGTCTTCCTGCAGCTCAGACCTCTTCTGATGAATAGGACAGAGCTGCAATACCAATCACAGCAGCTATACAGCGTACGGTGCTCTGTTCGGTATGCTATGAAAAGGCCGCAGCACTCATCCAAGCGGCACAACTCCTACAACAACGAAGAGTCAGACCTCCAGCAATCTGATTTTTGTGTGCGTTCCTGACTATAGTGCCGCCATCCGGTGGAGATCCATCCACTACCCCACAAATATGCAGAGATTTGGCTGGAGAAAAACCTACAGTGTGTTGTGATTGCAGTGATTGTGAGTCAAAAACACAGAAGAGGTACAAACCTTTCCATTATACCTTATTTCTGTATAAGCTCCATTTTTGATCAAACTCTGTCTTTATGAAATTGGCCTTACTAGCAATAAGAAGTCTGAAGTACGATATTCTGTATTTTTTTCCATTACCATATATTTCTTTGTTTCATTCGACCAGCAATCCACACAATTTACATTCTAGACCAGAGTGACATATCTTAATTTGAAATCTAAAGTATTTTAGTTGAGAGTGTAAATGACAGCCATCTAAAATTAGCTGAGGTGTGACCCACATCCTTCAGATGACACAACGATAAAGTTCACCCCCACCTTCATTAATTTGAAGCTATTGACAGCGAGACGCATTGTACAGGTCCTGGGTGTCAGACCGCCACCGATCAGATACTACTGATCAGTAGTAAAATCCTGGAAAACCCTTTTAAGTTCAAGCTTAAAGGGGTTATCCCATGACTAATGTAAAAAATGAAAATCAGACCTCATAAAGGACATGACAATCTCTTTCTAACAAAGCCAGAACCAGCCCTGTACCTCACATGGATCCAGAGATCTCCCCATTCATTGCTCTGCCACATTTATATCAAGCTGACTGCTCAAGGGGAGTGTCTTTTCTGCTGCAGTTAAGGGGGGCGTGTCTCAACTCTCCCTATCACAGATCAGGTGGCAGTTGAAGGATGAAACTGAGCATGTGCGGCCTTCTCAGTGAGCAGGTCAAAGAAATAAAAAACAAACAAACAGCAGGTGGTGCTATACAGATACATCTTGTTGAATAACTCAGTAGCTATGCTACATTTTTAATTACATGCAATTACAAAAGTATTCAGATCCAGGAGCTGGATTGAAAACTGTAGAATTTTCGTGGGAGAACCCCTTTAAAATGTAGCATCTAATCTAGAATCTCAGCTTCTGTCCATGCCACATTACACATTACCTAAACTCTGTATATAGGTTTGCTGTGATACTCCATGTTAGTGTTGCATGAAGCTGTTAATAAAAACTCCTAAGGTTTGTTAGACTTGGATATTACATAACGTGTTATGTATCTGGATACACTCAACAGGATTAATGCCCTGTCTGCTGATTTTCTTATGTAACAGATCCTTTCTTGGAATGAGTATACGTGTCCTCAACAAACATAAGAATCTCGCTAATCCAGAAAGATAAGAGCACATTAATAAAGGTCTGAAGAAACAAGACAAGAATGACAATTATTTTGCATTTTATAATAATAATTGATCCCTTTAGATTCCTTTCATTAAACTGAAGCAAGCAGACAGCAAGTTTCTGGAGAAATGAACATATGTATCAAAGTAACTGCCGTCCTGTAGGGACTGTCCCATTAAGACAACCTATCCCTTATCCATACTGGACTATGAGAGAGTGTCCAATCAGCAGGGCCCTTGCCGATCACAAGAATGAAGGCCTATGCTCCCCATTTGAATGGAGTGGCGTTCACACATGCGTGCTTCCGCTCCATTGAGTTTTATGAGGCTGCTGGGGATAGCCCAGCGCTTGTACCTTGCTGTCTATGGCAGAGCCATAGAGTTGAATAGTGCGGTGTACGTGTCTGCTGCATCATTCAAATGGACAGCTTGGAACCCCGGTTTTCGTAATTGGCGGGAACCTCAGTAGTGGGACCTCGTGGAACCCAGTTTTTATAATCGGCAGGGACCCCAGTAGTGGGACCACCACTAATCGGACTCTTATCACAGGTCCTCTCCCTCTCTCATTCTCCTGAATTGAATCACAGAAAATTCAACTTTGGTCAAATCTAACTTTAAAAAAAAATGTGGGTTTCATTTTAGACTTGATTCGCCCATCTCTCTCTAACTGCAATACTTCCATCTTGCAGTGTATTATTCCTGTCAGTGTAACACTATTAGGTACCACCTCTGGTCGGGCTTACGTGAGGCATAAATATGTCAGGTCTGGGGGATTTCGTTAGATCCCTGGCTGCTTTGACAACTCTTCATCAGCAGAGATGTCTAGTGACAGTCGCAATTGACCAAAGCTTGTAATGGCTTTTGCAGCCGGATATTAGCTTTATGTTACCGCCGAGCCTGCACCGACAGTGCTCTGTAAAAGCGCATTCACACCGACCTGTGCCATAAATGTACATTGTGTGACAAGAAGAGCTTATGTATGATCGTGGGGGTCTAACCTTTGGGTCGGAACAGCATTTGCTGGAGCATCCAGCCCTCAGAGCGCCAACACCCCCACCTATGTCTCTCTCTAGGCAGGGCGCTATGTGCAGTGAATAGCCTACAAGCAATACAAACTATCCTCGTCTTCTGACATTGACACATTCCTCATTTGGCAGTAACATAACTAATAACATTTTGACATCGCTTAGTCACCATAGACACATTTCTGACCCAAACAAAATGCTTTCTCCTTGTACAGATAAAGTAATATACTTCTGGCTTTGTTTTCAATGGGCCACAGGTTGTAGAGCCAGAGAGCGCCAAGTAAAAGCTGAAGGCATCTGGAAGAGCATTGGATAGGCCATGAATGTCAGAAAGGAGCGGGTCCCACATCTGGGATCCACACCTATCTCCAGAATGGGGCCCCCAAAGTGAATGGAGAGCAGCTTTCCATGCGCGCTTACTCTCTGTTCACCGCAATGGGAGTTCCGAAAATAGCCGGGTGCCTACACGGCTTTTTCCGTCAGTCTCATAGCAGTGGATAGAGTGGTGGGCGCAGTGCACTCTCCGTTCACCGCTAAGGGACTTCCAAAAACAGCCGAGCGTGCTCACTCAGCTATTTTTAGATCTCCCATAAGGATAAATGCTCTTCTTCACTTTGGGAGCCCTGTTGTGGAGATAGGAGCAGGTCTCAGAGGTGAGATGAGACGAGTATGACCCTTTAATGACCAGCTACTTTTTTCAGCTTTTGTCCCTCATAATTAAGCAGTCATGATGTTTTTGTTCCTTTTATTAACATGGCCGTATAAGGCCTAGTCTTATGAGAGTAATGGCATTTATCGCCTGACACAATGCTGTATGAAATCTGAGTCTTTTTATTATAGTTCCTCATGTAAACCAGGTTCCCATCACAATCACGGCGTGTAATGGACTGAATGATCCTGGTGTTTGCAGCAGGGTATTGCCTCTGCAGGAGAAAGATCAGCCAACGTCTCGGAAGCCAGACCTGAGGCCATCAGCTTTTCCTTGCAGCAACATGTTTTCTTAAGATCGTCTGTTTAAAATTCATAATTTAGTGATTTCTAGTTTTTAAGAAAGCCAGCTCTCCTAAATTCCTGGTTAGTTAAGCAGAATAAGCAAAGCAAAGAGAATAACACTATGCATTGCCTTTGACCACTAGCAGAAAGTTATGGCCACCAGCAGTGTTGGACTGGGGTGCCTAGGGCCCACCAGTAAAATGTATTTTGGAGGCCCACCGTACAGATACATACAAATATCACCTGCTCACACAGCAGCAAGATGCTACCAGATGATTTAATATGGGGGTCCCTGCAGCAACTTTGAGAAGGTAGATCCTGGGGAGAAGAGGACGCTGGTGGCTTACCTCTATACCTAGAAGTCATCTCACCTCTGATCGTGTCTATAATAATAAACTGGGGAGAAGGGGACACTGGTAGCTTTCCTCTATACCTAGAAGTCATCTCAGCTCTGATCGTCTCTCTAATAATAAACTGGGGAGTTTGCTGTACATTGAATATATGTATGCAGTGCAGTAAGTCCACTGTGTTATGTTCCACTTGTGCAGGGGGTGGGAGACTAGGGGCCAACCTTGCTCAGGGGCCCACCTGGGGATTCACTTGTACCCCTGTGGGCCAGTCCGAGCCTAGCCACCAGTGCTCCCATTTCTGCATGCTTGTGTGACCATTTGGCCCCCTAGTGGTTAATCTGTGGTCACATGACACAAGCTTTATGCTTTCTATGAAGCACCAGGGGGACTGATGTATTTTACATGTATTGTGATGTCTGTGCAACCGCAAGGCTCAAAATAATGGCTTGTCCATGATGAGTGACTTGTTATGTCATTATTTATAGTGTGTAATTTCTCATGTCATCGGTAATTGTCTACTAGATTAAAGGCGTTGTCCGGGTCTTTTAGTATTGATGACCTATCCTCAGGATAGGTCATCAATATCAGATCGACGGGGGTCCAACACTCAGCACCCCCACGATCAGCTTCACGGGGAGACGGCGCACGTCTCCCTTCTCTCTTCCTGTCTGCTGCTGCTATGTCTATGGGACAGCAGCAGAGGACAGGAAGAGAGAATGGAGACAGCATGTGCGCATTTCTCCCCATACAGCTGATCTTCAGGGGTGCCAGGTGTTAAGCCCCCTACGATCTGATATTGATGACCTATCCTGAGAATAGTTCATCAGTATTAAATTTTGGGAGTACCCCTTTAAGAGACAAAAATGGCCAAATAAAGGTATTGTTTAAGTGCATGGGTATGAATTTTAGTACCACACGCAGCCCATAGACATTTTTCTAATCCTAGCAACGTCTTTGATAACTATTATTAATTCGATCCTGAAAAATTGTCTTTTTTTTTTTTTAGACCCATGAACCAAAATTGTCCACAATAACCTGGGTGGGGTAGTTAAAGGGAACCTGTCATCTCCGAAACCACCCCTGAACTAGAGTAAGAGATATATAGTGCTAGTGATGCTGAATCCGGTTATGTAAGTTTTATCTTCATACTCACTTCCATTCCGACGCTGTGCTCCCACAAACCTGCAGTAAAATGCATAGAGAGGACTCTTCTTTGAGTCCTCTCCATTATGTGAGTGAGCACTGGAGTCCACTGAGTGCATTTTACTGCAGGTTTGTGGGAGCACAGCGTCGGAATGGAAGTGAGTATGAAGATAAAACTTACATATTCGGATTCAGCATCACTTACACTATACACTGCTTACTCTAGTTCAGGGGGTGTTTCGGAGATGACCGGTTCCCTTTAAGGGGTGGTTTGCTAGATTTAGGAAAATTGTGTTGGGTGGAGGATTTTCCTAGTGTTTTTCCTTAGAGGGGTTTTCCTGTTTGCTTCAACATCCTTTAAAATAATCATTTATGAAGGCAGCTGTAATTTTTTAATGTATTTCTTTTACCTTTTATTGCTCCTATATTCTGTTCTGGTCACCTGACCATGTCCATGCAACTCTTTTTTTATTTCCTGTGATGCAGTGGGCGGGGCAGTGATAGGGGAGTGTCTATGGAACTAGCAGGGTGGGAGGAGCTATTATTAACTGGGCCCAGTTAGGGGCGGTACTGGAGGTATGGCAGAGAAAGGAGAAGGGCATTATGGGTTTGGTTGGATGCGGCAACAGGAAGTGCTACATACAGGATGGAAAGAAACCTGAAGGATTGGTTTATATGGTAAAAAACGGTCAGGAGAGTTTAAATTGAGAAAAAAAAAAGCATGGAGCAGATGTACAGCAACTACACAAGCACACAAGCATATCTGTAAAAAAAAAAAACTATAATAATCCCAGAAAACCCTTTTAATGGTAATATCATGAATACTGACATGTATGCTCATTTTCAAAAGCAGGGAGACTGGCATTGAGCTCCTCACACTGCTCCATCTAGCTGACCTGCTAAAAAAGTTGGTAACAGGAAACAGCATTCCGACTACAAGGCGTTTGACTGTACACAAGTTACAATAAAATCATGCACCTTCTTTCAGTTTTTCCACATGAGGGGAAAAGTCACAGGTGTCTTCCAACAATCACAAAAATTCATTTACAAAAATCATGTTGTAGATCTCACTATTGTCATGAATTGTCCCCCTCTATTTACCTCTTTAAAGGGGTTCCTCTCACTTCAGTAAGTGGCATTTATCATGTAGAGAAAGTTAATACAAGGCACTTACTAATGTATTGTGATTCTCCATATTGCCTCCTTTGCTGGCTGGATTCATTTTTCCATCACATTATACACGGCTCGTTTCCATGGTTACAGACCACCCTGCAATCCATCAGTGGTGGTCGTGCTTGCACACTATAGGAAAAAGTATCAGCCTCTCTGGTAGCCAGGACCATGGGAGTGCACATAGGCTGATGCTTTTTCCTATAGTGTGCAAGCACGGCCACCGCTGATGGATTGCAGGGTGGGCTGTAACCATGGAAACGAGCAGTGTATAATGTGATGGAAAAATGAATCCAACCAGCAAAGGAAGCAATATGGATGATAACACATTAGTAAGTGCCTTGTATTAACTTTCTGTACATGATAAATGCCACTTACTGACGTGAAACAACCCCTTTAAAGATACATAGCAAGTAGCCATAGTCTGTAAATCCTGTGCCTTATGCTGAAGATCGTTTTTCTCAGATTGGCTGCTAGTCCTATGCACAAGCCCACCGCAATGAAAAACATACAGGCAGACGTGTAGTACAAAATGATTATAAACTACACGCAAATAACCCACCCATCAGGAAACAGTCACAGATAAGCTCAGTAACGGGGGACCCTGCTTACAGCATCTTTCACATGTCCTGCACTGTAGGTAGGTAGGCAAGTAAAATATTCCTAAACAATGAAACCAGCAGGACCCATGTCAGATTTCTGAAGCTCCTTGCAAATTCGTTGGAAGTAGTTAAAGCATTTAACTTTCGTTTTTACAATTTCATAATCATGTCATTGCTTGGATACACGTAAGAAGATTTTTAACTTCTTTAAAAAAAAAATTCTGCAGTGGTAGTCGCCCCAGTCTGTCAGCACACAGGAGGAAAGTTATAAGGCGTCCCATGTAATTACCTTGCTTTTAAGCTCTGTAGCTTGAGATGCCTCTTTGCAGAAATCCTGGTTGTCTTGTGAAGACCCCCACTTCCAAGCTGCCGCCAACTACCCGCTTAGCAATGTGGCCCTTACGATCCCTTCAGGAGCCAGCCATTGCAGGCTGCCGTCAGGTTATGTCACTGGAGCACTCCCAAATGCATCTGTCAAGTTACTTTGTCCATATCGTGCTTCCCTGTTCTCTACTACAGGCACCAATAACTTTCAAGGGGTGGAGTGAAAGTTTTATGCCTGAAGAAATCAATGCAAAAAAAAAAAAGTCTAAGAACAAAGCATATATATCCTATTCTTGCCCCGGGCCTGTGATGAGTCACGAGGAATATCTCCTGCATTTTTTAACAGCTGACAATCTGTTTATACCCAGACCTTATCAACTAATAATACTGCCGGCCTTTAACACCAGGGGAATATATCCTTGCACGTTGCGAGCTCTTTTTGCAAAGCTTTTGGAAGTGAAATGTGGTAGAGTAATATTCACAGATCTTTGCCAAACTGACAGATGTTTACAGATGTTTTAGGAAACCGTGTAGGTGTCTTCATTAAGTTACCATTCTGAGAATTTGTCCCCCTGCAGTCACGCTATGTGCATAGTCAAAGAGATATCCAGGTCTGTAGAGTAGCCTGATATGGACTCCAGGGGGAGCCACAGATTACACTGTCGGTAATCTGCTAGCATGGACATCGTTTTTTTTCTCCAAATAGTATCAAAAGGGCTTTTTCTATCTGGACAAGCCATTCTTAGAATTCAGTTTCATCATGTGGCCACCTTGTCTATCAGCATTCCCCACTGAAGAAAAATGTAAATGGACTGTGCAGGTTTAAGGTGGCCCCCAACATTATGCTGGGTCCGCCGTGCACCATCAAAGTGTCACCGTGTGTTGCTGCCCTCCTGAGGGGATCATGCGGGGTAGTGCTTCCCAATGGGAAATAAGTCCAGAGAGTCAGGGTTTGCAGTAAACCAGTTGGCTTCTTTGCTGGAGGAATTCAATTGCAAAACAATACAGGCATGGCTCTGAGCTGGCTTCTCTGGTCTTCCTCCGGGTACCAGAAGGTTCTGTGCTGAGAAAAGGTCTGAGCTAGCTGTTTCGCGGTCATACCAGCACCGTTATGCTGCGCTCACCACGTGCAGCGTCTCCTATGATACAGCTATACTAGGCGCTCCATGCTGTTTCCTTTGCCCCCGGTTTGCCCAGCGCTCCTGATGAGATGAGTGTTATCAGCTATCAGAAACACGTAGAGCAGTCTTTAGGGCACGATAAGCAGGGCACTTCTAGTACATAAGGGGAGCATTACCTGTCTGGTAGGATATTCTCTGGTTGTCAACGCATATGGACATGTAGGATATATCACTACTGGACTTTCCACGTTTGGTGGCACTTTATCCCTGTATGCTCAACCTAAGTGTCTGGACTGAGAGTATTGATTCACGTTCAGTGATTAGACTAGGTCTGTACTTAGGGATATACTATGAGCTGGATAGACCACTTGGTGGGAAACTGTAGCCTAAGGTAACCTCATAATTGGTGGGTGACAGACACCGCGGGTAACAGATGTTTACTTTACCGCTGGGCGTCCTGGACACCATATTGGGGATACCTACCGCTGACTCGGTACAATTAATGATAAGCCATAGCAGTGGTCTCCAGAGGGATATCATTTAAATTGACCTGAGGAATATATACTAACTGTGCAGATCCATAAACAGTTCGGCATCCTCAAGTTTATCCCTTTATGGAATGTATCTGTTTTATTACACATGAGAGAGATTAGCTTTATTTTGTATAAACTGCTTTTTGTTTTAAACTGCTCTCAAATTCTCAGTAAGCTACCTTGACAGTTAAGACGGTTATACCTCACACCTGTTCAGTTATCTGAGCTAGCTGTTCCCCTATCTTTTTTAGGAAGGCTGGTACACTGGCCAAAGGGTTGGTTTCCCTGGGTCTATGGTTCAGTCATCTGGCTGTCTCCCTGGTCAAAGAATGGGTGACCCTATGGTCTGTGGCAGAGTATCCCTATCTCAGCATCTTCTGCGGGTCACTTGTGCACTCCCGCATAGTCTCTCCTCCTAAACACTGGTTCCTTTCTGTAGACACTTAGGGGCTCTGTCTGCTCTACTTATATACAGTTTCTATCTCATCCAAAAATTTTCTAGTGGGGAATGGGGGTGAAACTGGAGAATCACAGCCTAAAGGAAACAATGTTGCAGTTCAAGACTGCCCTAGACTTGTATTGGGCCTCAATATAAGTCAATGGGAATGACCAAACAGTTTTCAGTTGTAAACAAAAATATTACAGAGCTAAACCAGATGGTCAAAAGGTCACTGCATCTTGCTTTTCCCTCCAAAACTCAGCTCTTACTAGCTTCTCAGTGCACAGGCTGGAGATTCCCAAAGTCTCTTTCATTCAAAGTGTGAATTGGTTGTGCATTAACCTGTTCCACAATTCGGTGCAAATATAGTGCAAATGAACAGAATACGTCATATAAAATTCAATTCAACAGTATTAAACATTATAAGTGTAAACAACTGCATAAATCACCCTTCAAAGTGCACTAAAAGAGTGAGTTGATTGACTTTATATAACAGCACCAAATGTCCACAGATGTCTGGACTCTAAAGTACCTTTACCCCAAGACACTACAACTGTGCATGAGCTAATTTCCCAGTCTATGCCCTGTGTCATTTATTGCTGCTTATGCTGCTGGTCCCACACTACTCCATCAGTGGTCATGCTCAAAAAGGGAGAGCTGTACGATCAGAAGTGCAGGCTAGAGTAGTCAAGCAGGCAGTAGTATGCTAATGAAGATGTCTGTGCAGATCTTCAACAGACATTTAACATTCCTCAACATTTTAATTATATAAACACTAAGAAGGAAAGTGAATTATGCAAATCAAAGGATCAATCGACATGTTAATGATATACAATCAGATGGAAACAAAATATTCAAAACATCTGGATTTATTCAGTATCGAGTATGAGCACCATGCCCAGAAATACACGCACTCACACGTCTTGGCATGCTATCAGTTTATTAATGGTTGTCTGAGGAATGTTCTACCACATTGAATGAACTTGGGAAATCATCAAATCATCAAGATCCGCTGATGCCTTTGCAATTGCCAACCAATGGTGTCCCAGATGTGTTCAATGGAGACTAGTCTGGAGAAGCTGCAGTTCAGGCCATGCGGGCTGCTCACAGTTGCATGACTAACATGCAGCCTTGTGGTGTTCTGTTGCAAAATGGCTCCTGGGACACTTTGGAGAAATGGTTGCATCACTGGTTCCATAACCAAATCAGTGTAACACCAAGCTTTTTGTATGTCTGAAATGGACTAGAGGGGTCCGGCTACTGTACATTATGCCAACCCACACCATAATCCTGAGAGTAGGACTGGTGTGACATTTCCCTATGAAGGCTTCTTCATGGCATTGCCCAAGTGGTCTCCAGACCAATTTCTGGCTATCATTGCCTCCAAGACTAAAGCGGGACTCATCCCTATAGATGATAGACCCCCATTCCCCTTGAGAGTGGTGGTGTGAGGTCAGTTGAACACTTGTAGTTGGATGTCTGGCTCGTAGCCCAATGTTGTGCAGACACCTGATGGTTCGTGTAGACACTGTTTGCCACCCTAGGCTTGGGATGTGACATCCAATTTTACTTGCAGTACAGAATGGATCACTACGCGCCTTTCTTGCAATCAGACAATCAGTCTGTGCAGAGGTTCACCTCTGTGCACCTGTTGCTGACATTAGTAGTTGTCATTCTCCCAACCACCATGACAAACAACGCTGAACAATGCTGAAATCTCAGCTTAGGCGCATACAGCTTTGCAAGAGTTATACATGTTTCTCAGTTTAAGGATTCTGGCCTTCTCAGTTTGCGATAGCTGGCATGTCAACGAACAGGAGGCATCGCACAATCATCCCACAAGACTTAATACGATTTTTGAGACTTCATTTGGCTAAGAACTTTGCTATTATCCCACAGATTGGAGCTAGGTGCTTGAAAATGTGATCATCTGCATATCGTGGTAACACCTGCTACTTCCTTGATTTGCATAACCCTACAACTTGTCCTTCTTGATGTTGCAGTTTCAGTGTTGAGGATTGTATTAGTAAATGGCTTTATGTAATGTTTTATATGTGTGTGTGAAAGAGTGACCATCCCCAGAAAGTAGGGACCTAGTAGGCATCAGAGTGAATAATGCTACTCGTTTTTTTAATCTATACTGCCCCATATTCAGTATATAAAAATGCAGCTTTCTCTTTTCTTCGTCTGAGGAATTCCCTCCATGATATCTCTTGGACCTTTATATGCCCCAATAGTCCAGAAAAGACTATCCACCATTGTGCCCACAGCCAGATGTGACATCAAACAAATACAATACTACAAGAACATTACATAGAAAAGTATAAGCATCCTCTAATTTTACAATACAAGCCCCACAGTAAGAAGTGGACATGACAACTCCAGTTATGGGCTTTTATATGGCTTTGAAATGAGGACACCTGACCCTACCATAGTCAGTAGCAGATATGCCAACCCCTTCTCCACCTATTAACTCTTTCCTTTACTGGTCCATGCAGTGAGAAGGTGCAAAACGTACAGAGGGGGTTAGGCAGCAAAACATCATCTAGTCTTGTTTTTTAAAGAAAAAAGTGACGCCTCCATTTGCTAAAATGACACAGTTCTGCTACAGATGGAGCAGAGTGCAGTGCAGCCGTCAGCACAATGCACTGTCCCCTGCAGGGTGTTGGCATTTTCTACAGTAAAAGATAAGGCATTTAAAGGTGAATTAAAACCCACCTGTCACTCAACAATGTTATGATTACATCTGTCTCCAAGGGAATGTCTCTGCTGAATACCTGCTTTTATGTTTTCAATAGAGATCACACGAAACTTTAGATACAATTAAATTCTACAGTGACTCTTAATACATCATAGTGGCTGAGAGAATTTATGGAACGCGCTGCTGCATAATACAGCCGCCATGACCAAATGACCAGGATCAGTGAGGACACCGACTCTAGTAATTTTCACCCCTCAGATGCCGCAGTCACTAGCAATTACGGCATCTGTGGAGTTGAGCAGTGGGAGAGGGCTCTCCCTGGCTTCCGGTCGGAGCACCTGCAATGACATCATGGGGCTCCGATCAGTTGCTGACCGCTGTCATAGACCATAATAGTTCTCTATTATGGTCTATAGGGCAAGCGATCAGAAGATCCCAGGTTCTAGCCTCCTAAGGGGAGTGAAAGGTTTTATGTAAAAAGTAAAAAAAAAAAAAGTTTTTAAAAATATAAAAAATTCAAATCATCCCCCCACCTTTTCCTTTTACATATAAATATAAATAATAAAATAAACATAACAGGAATCGCCACATCCGAAAATGTCTGGAGCATTAAAATTAAAAAATCTTGCGTGGCGTATGCTGTAATGGAAAAAATAAAGGCACGCGATTCGCCATTTTGAATAACAGTCATGAAAAAGTGAAAACGTTGTATGTCCTCCAAAAATGGTAACAATAAAACTACACTTCGTCCCACAAAAAACAAGACCTCATACAGCTCTCTAGGCAGAAACATAAAAAAAGTTATGACTGTCAGAAAATGGCAATGGAAAGAACATTTTCAAAAAAGTTTTTTCAAAGGTTTTAATTAAAAAAAAAAAGTAATAAAACAAAATAAAAACTACAAATTTGGTATTTCCATAATCCTAATGACCTGCAGAATAGGAATATCATGTCATTTTTTCAATTTCACCCGACAAATAATTTTTTTCAATACAAGACTTGGTAAATAAAACGGTGCCATTAAAAAAATACAACTTATCCTGCTATAAATAAGCACCTCCATGGCAATATGAATGGAACATTTAAAAAATTGTGGCTATTGGAATGTGGAGAAAACAAAAAAAAACAAAAATGGGCCCAGTTTTTAAAGGCTTTATAGGCAATTTTATTTTATCATTGCCTGTTACTCATTTTTGGCTAAAAATCATTTGGCCTTTATTAAAAATATTGAGCTGTTCTGTCACAAAGGGTTGACTGTTTTTCTAGCGGTGTGAATGATACTTTCACTTTGTGCCTTTCATCTAATAAACCTTACCTCTAAACTACTGAAAGGTCATAAACACTTATTTGAGCCACATTCTTATCAGTAAGATAAAGAAAGAGCTATAATGAGTGTTTAGGAGGTCAGAGAGCAGAGAGTCTGTCAGCATCTAGTCTGACGGAAAAGACATAAAATCCAAAGGGTGCTACTAGAGTATGTCAGCTCCTTACAGAAAAAAAGCATTCCATATTTTTTAATAAAGACCAATTTAAAAAATTATTTTGAACTCAAAATGAGTACAATGCGAAAGAAATTTGCCCAAAGGTGTTCATAGGTTAAAAAGCTTCTATAAAATTTTTTATGACTGCAAAAATGTACATACAATATTTTTATACATACGGAAAAATCTATAAAACCACAGATGAATGTATGGAATGAATAGCGGAGAGTGATGGAGGCTGCATACACCAGAATACCGTAAAGTTAATGTGCGGTATGGTACCTGATATACAGCATATTTCATACAAACGGAAAGCTTTACAAGTTATATACAGCGATACCTTTATTCTCGCTTATAAGTGTGTTTTGTAAGATGGTCCATTAGTAATCTTTAGGAAAAAGGGACTGCAATGGTGGCAAAATTAGCCCCTATTTATTAATGGAAATTTGAATATTGAAATTTATGAATGAAAGTGACTGTAAAATTATTGAATTGTTTACAATGGAAATAAAGTACCGTATATTTTATATTTTAATATAGTATAGTAAAACTTGGAATAAGCCTTGCTCCATCAGGACATGAAAAGGCTTATTCTTATTTTGATGTCCATTCTTTTCTGTGTCTTCTCTCCTCTGTCTCCAGGTAATCAGCATTCATTTTTTGGAAACTTTTGTCTTTCATTATTCTTAGTTTTCACTAATCGTAGCTCGTCTGGCCATGGCCCCTCATATTTTTTTATTCTTACGGTGGAAAAAGAAATATAATAAACCAACAGTGTGATGGACCTGACCAAAGGTGCCTTGAATGGTTTTGAGCCAGTCGTAGGATCTCACGTTCATATGTTTTGAAGTGCAGCCTGGTGTTTCCTTCACATTTCAGGTTACTGGTGTTCTCTTGCCTGTTTGTAATACTATAAGAAGGCTTTTTCTTCCTGATGTGCCTGTGGAAGGATGTTGGCACCTAAAAACGGCTCACACCCTGCCAAATTAAACAAAAACCTTTCAGAATTTTAGTCTCGTGGCTGCTTCCTTTCTGTTAAAGCATGAGTTTTCTTAATTGTTGCTTTGTTCTGGTCAAAAACAAACTGTGTGTCCTTTCTGTTTATAAGGAAAGGGCATAAAATATATTATGTACTGCAGAACTGAAGCAATAAAGTGCATTTTGACATAAAAATGTAGGTATAGGTCATAGCAGGGGCGTAACTACCATAGCGGCAGACCATGTGACTGCTGTGGGGCCCGGTTTTAGTTGGGATCCTCCCCTCTTCTACTAGGGGTAAAAACTTGGTCAGGACTCTACCCTCTAAAGGAACAACTTTTAGCAAATGAGGCAGTGGAAGAAATGGTCCAAGGGTCATTGAAAGGGGTTTAGGCAGAAACCCTTCTGTCCTGTGTGGGAGGCCTGGTCTGATCCTTGCTATGGGGCCCTTACTTCTCTATGTACGCCACTGGGTCATACAGTTGATCTCCTCTGTCCAACGCAGGCAGTCCAGATATACCTATTTTAAGTTAAAAGTGTTGTACAAGGATGGGGGAAGTTTAAGGCACCCCCCCCCCCCCCAATCTCATTGGCCGCACCTGAAAGCTAACTTACCTGCTTTCCGGTGCTAGCCCACTGCCTGCAGGTAAGTAAGCTTCCCTTTACAGGTCTGGCCAAGTGGATGGGTGGTGGTGGTGTGTGTGGTGGGGGGGGGGGTGTTGCCAAAAACCTCTCCATTCTTGCACAGCCCCTTTAATGAGGTGAAAGATTATAAGAGATCTGAAGAGATCTATCATACAGATCATAATGAATCATAAGAAAATCACAAATGATCTGTCATAAATCATAAAAAAACAGAAGCCATGAAGTTAGCAACAACAGAACCAGGGAACCCTTTGTTCCCAATGATTGCCTGCTGATCTCCTCTGTATGGGGAGGAGGGATCACTACTGCGATGACCCCCATATAGATACATAACTTTTTTTTTTACAGGATGATCTGCTCCCCTGAAACAATGATCAATAATGCTTCACCAGATGAACGAGTGTTTCTTCATTTCTTGGGCATTGGGCAGCATCCTTAGACACGGCAATTATTGGGAACAAGTGTTCTTCTGTATCAATGTTTATTCCCATAACCGGTCTGATAAATGGCGCAATAATTGTCCCACGTAAAGAGACCTCAAATTATTTGTTCTTTGGAGCAAATAATATAGCTGCTGTTACAGCTCAGAAAGGTACAATGCAATGGCATTTAAAAAGTTGCAAACCTGGGTCCTCTAAGTTTTTTACACCAGAAAACTGGCATATGGGGAGTGATAGATTTCCTCCTACTGTATGACTGCTTTGGAATTTACTTACTAGTGAAAGTTAGAGGGATTGTGTGTGATTAGAAAAACATCACTGCTTTTTCCAGAAATGGTGCCACTTATGTTTGTGGCTGGGTCCGGTACTGCATCCAACCCAATTCAAGTTACTGAAGATGAGGTGCCATAGTAGACAAACCTAATTGACAAGAGACAGGGACGGACTGGGAACTTAAAGTGTCCCTGGAAAAAATGCTAAAAGTGGCCCTACATTGATGGAATGTAAGGCAAGCAATACCATATTGTGGTAAGTTACACCATCCTAACAGAACCAAATACCACAGTCCAGCACAAAATACATCTCCAAAAACTTCCACTGGCCGGCGTTAGGAGGGCTCAGGCGGCCCCCTGGGCATTGCCCCCCCCCCCTGGAAATTTCCCTGTAAGGTCTATGGCCAATCCGCCCCTGACAGGAGGGGTGGTGGTTCTAGAAGAAAACAGCTATTCTTCTTGTATTTTATATTTTCCTGGCTGCATCCTATTTCTGGTCACCTGCTTTCTATTCTAGACGACTTGGATAACTCATTTCAATCCCCTATCACCATTTAGAACAAGGACACAAACAAGATTTGGATTGGATTTTTCTGTGTTTCTCATCCACCCCAGGATTGATGGATTATGACTGGGAACATGCACAATGCTGCAATTTAGAGTAATTTTGGAACGGGCCTCAAGCTACCAGTCATAACTATAAAACACGAGGAAAAACACCTTAAACTTCCAAAAACTGCCAATAGAACAGTCAGAATATACTTTGTCCTTGGCACATTACAGCTCCTAGCACGTACATAACTGCGCAGAGAATAAAGGCATTACAGTATGCTTACTTATTAAGCAGTTGATATTTATAGGCTGGGTTCTGCGGGAGACAAAATTTTTTCCATAAACCACAAAGACATAGAAAAAAGAAAATGCATTTGTGCAGTGGTTGATACTAAGAAAAAATAATTACTTCATATGAATTTTCGCTGTTATAATAGGGTATTTATACAGTTTCTACTAACCCTTAACCGTGAATTGTCTACTTCTATTAAAGGGGTATTCTCATCTTAGACAATGGGGGCATATCGCTTGGATATGCCCCCATTGTCTTATAGGTGCGGGTCCCAGCGGAGGTATCGCGATTGGAGGGGGGAGCGCTGTGCCTGGAGGACCCCAGGTTTCCCGGGGTTCGGCCACCACCAGGCGCAGCTCCCCTGCTGCTCCCATAGAAATGAATGGGGCGCACCGCGCATGCGCAGCCACTGCTCCCATTCATTTCTATGTAGCCGACAGAAAAAGCCGAGCCAGTGCTCAACTATTTTCACCGGCCCCACAGAAATGAATGGAGGGCGGCTGCGCGTGCGCAGTGTGCTCTCCTTTACTTTGGGGGCTCCGTTCTCGATATAGGTGTGGGACCCGCACCTATCAGACAATGGGGGCATATCCTAGCGATATGCCTCCATTGTCTAAGATGGGAATAACCCTTTAAGCCTAGTAATTCTGTTCATGTGATTCTTAGGCTACTTTCACACTTGCGTTGTTATTTCCAGTATTGAGATCCAAATCCAAAGAGTGATAAAAAAAAAAAAAATGAAAGAACCCATGCTCACTCTCACCAATCCTCCACCACGTCGGTTCCTATGCTCACCAGGTCCCTGCTTGTCTCCACTTCCTGATCCAAGCTTGACGGACAGATAGGTGCCTGCTCATCCAGTCACTGGCTGGACCACAGATGCGGCCAGTGATCGGCTGGGCAGGCATCTCTGCGTGTTAAAACAGGACCAGAAAGTGGAGACCAGCTAGGACTTAGTAAGTGTGGATTTGAGTGGTGGGGATCATGAGGGTAGTATGGTTTCTTACTTTATGTAATCATGTGTACCCTCTCCCCCCAATGAAAGGACAAACCCTTTTATTATTTTATAATTTTCCGCAAAAACTTCTGAGACACTGTTTGATATACCTGTCCTCTTCGGTGGAGATTCTACATTCTTTACTAAGGTTTAACAGCATATCCACAAAGCTGCAATTGTTTAGTAGGATTTCATCAACTTCTAGGATTTATACGTATACCATCCATGTGATTACAGAGAGGTATTGTACCTGGCTGTTCTTGTACAGTAATGACATAATGAAGGATCATCTTCATTTCAGTAGATCCCTTCAGACCAGTCATGGCCGAGCCCATAGAAATGATGAAGAATCATACTGTAATTACAATATTTAGTAGTCTTCACGTTCAGCACATAGGATTTCCATTGTAGAAAGGCTATTATAATATTAGATTGTCCATTCAGGTCTATTAATAGATGCTGTTGCTTCACTTCTGACGTAATTGGGAACAGAACTATTTTCACTGTATGAAATGCGGCATATAGACATAGATATATTGATATATACTTATGTGGATATAACGTGGCATCAGTGTGGTCAGCAATTCAAGCCACGCTCAACGATAGCAGGTGTGAAAAGCTGGGCAATCTCCATAGATGTACAGTAGACGAAGAATGGTTCAAATTCCAGATTTTAGTCAATTTCGGTGGGATGACACCTTTTTGTTAATTTGTCAGGTGTTACCCAGTTAGAGGTGCCACCCAGTCATGCCTATGAGGTGGAGCCAACGGCTTAACCGCCAAGTAACAGGTAGCACAAACTGTTAAAATCTAGATGGCAAGTCCTCCAATGTGTAGTCAATTGTGGGCATTACGATCAAACTCCAAACCTTTAGACTAGCAGTCTCCAACGCATGGCCCTCCAGACATTGAAAAGTTGGTGGGCACTGCTTTAGAAGATATTTTAGTTGCAGCCATAGAGTACATGTACTGTGCACAATGACAAGCATATGTAAACTGAAATGTTTCTTAAAATGATTTGTCTCCATTTGTTGGAACAATGGTGGTTACTGCTTGAATGCATGGTGCCAGCTATTGGGTTTAGTGGTGGAGGGATAAAGATCCGGTGCTGCTTTTCTTGATTTGGACTTTGACTAGTTGGTTCCGTTGAATAAAATCTTATTGATTCAGCATGAAAAGATGTTCTAGATGATAATCTGTTTTTCCAGCCTTGGATGTGATGGGAAGGGTGCTCTTGTAAGGCATGGCTATGGGCAGTCAATATTAGATCGGTGTGGTCCACCTCTTGGCATCTCCAATAATCAACTATTGGAATGGGTGAACGCTCTGGGTTCTTCCTTGCTTACACTGGGCACCATTGCTGTACTTTTTGTAGGCCATTGATTTTTAAAATCTAGATACAGTAACCCCTTTAAATATGTGTCCAACCTCACTTGGTTGAATTGACCAAGAGCTAATGGTGAGCCTTCCAAGGCAAGTAGAGGGTGTCATAATGGAAAAAAGGAGGTGGGGGTATGAACACCATCTTAATGCTTGTAGTTGTAGAATGAGATGGCCAACAAGCCGTCACATTGATGTACAGGAGTCCATGTACTGTTGGCCATGCAGAATAAATATACAGTAGGCATTCAATCTAGAGATGACCTGCGTTAAATGTGGGAATTCAGATCCCAAATGAATTGGGAGAGATTAAATAGGTTTGTCAACCATTCAGATGTTCCTTCAGGTTCTGGTATAACAGAGTATCATGGCAATCATTATGGATCCCATTAAAACACTGGTTAGAGAGTTCTAGATGATAAGACTTCCTAAGTCTGCAACAATATGGTCAGAAGGATGGATTCCACCCAACTTTCCGCACTAACAGAAGAGATTGTTGTATTTTTCCAGGTTCCATTTTGAAGCCTTTGGTCTTAGACAGAGCATGATATAAATATAGTCTCCTCATTTATAATGCATTAGACATGAATGCTTGCTGATTATCGTCTTCCTTTACATTGATTCAGCAGAACAAATATAACACGGCTTACATGGAGGCATACCGGATTTCCACAATGAATTGAAGGTAAAGAGATTCCTGTTATTCTCATATATCTGTCCTGATACAGTAAATGTGCATGGAAAGATTACCCATTAACCAGTGCAGATGTTAGGACTAGGTGTAGGCAGGAAAGGTGGCACTGTAGAGACCAAAAGATGATTTGTGGATTCCAGAGAAGAAATCTGCAGTCTGTCATATTCTAGCAAAGCTTAAGGAAGCTGTCCGGTATAGACCCCATTTTTAAATACCCTGGTTGGCAATTGTGATGTAATTGAGGTGACACCCAATTCGGACATCATCTATCATTGTGAAGATTGGCTGCAAAATGCATCCAGAACATCCATGCATTACAGGGAGAGCCCATTCACTTCAATGGGAACTCTAAGAGAATCTGTCACCCCTATCTACAGTAATACATTTTTCCTACTGCCGCCAGTTCCCCCACTGTCAGTGCTCAAAATTGCACTTTAATACACAGCCTGGACTGCTGTGCTGTTCTAACACAATGGAAAAGACTCGTGTGCATGCAAGGCAGTCCTGACAATGTATTTCAGTGCATCTTTGAGTGCTGACAGCAGGGGGAATAGGGGGCAGCAGGAAAATCAGAAATAGTGATCTGGACTCCTTATCTGCAGTACTATTCGTAGTCCAAAATTGAGATGACAGCTTCCCTTTAAAGGGGTATTTCTATCTCAGACATTGATGGCGTACCTCTAGGACAGAAGTAGGCAACCTCTGGCACTCCAGGTGTAACTACAACTCCCAGCATGCATACTTGCTCTGCTCTTCTTATAGAAATGAATGAAGCATGCTGGGAGATGTAGTTTCAAAACAGCTGGAGTGCCGAAGGTCATCAGTGTCAGATAGGTGATGGTCCCCCCACAAGCGTGGCCACTCTCCGTTCACCACTTATGGGAGTTCCAAAAATAGTTAGGTGCTGGCTTAGCTATTTCCAGCAGTCCCATATAGTTGAAGTAAAGAAGTGGCCATGCATCTGTTCACCGCTATGGTACTTCGGAAAATAGCCAAGCCCATTGCTGTAGTAGCAGTGAATGGAGAGCAGTCTATGCATGTGCGGTGTGCTCTCCTTTATTACTGTGGTCCTGTTCTGGAGAGGTAGGACCTGTGCCTATCATATATTGATGGCGTATTCTGGTGATATACAATCAATGGCTGAGGTGGTCCAACCTCATTAATTTTTCCCGAGATGCCACTGCTGTGAAATTAAAAACTTGCTGCTGAGCTGCCCATGTTTCGCAGCTGATAGCCACTGGTCCTAGTCATGCGTCACCCTGCAATCAGCTTGTCCAAAGCAGACAACCCCTTTATGAAGGTGACTTCCACTTTTGGGCCTCCTTTATGGATTGTGAACAGTGAAGATGCCTTGTATAATATGTTATAAATGTCTTGCCTTTGTTGGGTACTCTCACATTTGCGTTTTCCTTTCCGGTAACCGGAGAAAAACGCTTCAGTTTTGTCCACATTCATTGTCAATGGGGACAAAACTGAACTAGATGGATGGAGTGCACCAGAATGCATTCCGTTCCATTTGGTTGCCTTCCCATACCGGACAGAAAACCACTGCAAGCACTGGTACCTGTAGTGCACTTCACCCCTCTGGAGACAGCAAAGTTTTTCTTTCACATGTAGGGGGCTACGTTCACAGCAGCACTTGGAAACCAGCAGCGTCAGATCTGACTGTGTACCACCAGATCACCATTGACTAAAATGGGATCCAGCGGTGATCCAACCGCTTTACCGGGCTTTGGAGTGGCAACAATTTTTGGTCCGCCAGGTGTTTTTGTGCCGCATCAGCATGCCGGAGATGTGAACCAGAACTTACTGGTCTTTCATCTTGAGCTTGTATACTAAATCACATGTAAAGCTGCATGCGAAATTCTTCAGCTTAGCAGAGCATGGTCTGATGCATTGTAATGTACCCATATATCATGCAAAATGCTGCAGCACAGTATAATATATCAGGAATTTTAAATTGCAGCCAGCAGAATTTTTTTAATGCAGCTTTGGATGTGAATGGAGTATAAAAGATCTACTTCATATATATGTCATTAGTATATATAGTATATGAATGTAGACACAGTAAAGTACAAGTAAAATACAAGATGAACAAAATTTGGGTTAGGAAAACCTATGGAACGCACCCAAGCCTGGAGCAATGGGGCTGAGCATCCCGCGAAGTATAAGGAGCTGTTACTGCATAACCACGTTTATATCCATGACATAATAAAGAAATATGCAGTCATATAACATGCCGACATTTGCATGGACGTCCTCATAGAGTATCTTTGCATCATTAACTCTTTAGGTTCTCAAGAGGTCAGTGAATACTCCGGTGTCCCACAGGTGTAATAACATTTTACTAGTCTCGCATACTAAGCAATGTTCTGTATCCTACAAGATGAACTGTAGCTATCCAGTATGTTAAAATAAAGAAATAGAAAAGGAGTTTACTGTGAAATACAGATATAGCAGAGTTGACTTTGTCATTTAATTTTTTTTTAGGGCTAAGTTTTCATTCTCACCTAGTTAAAATTCACTTGTAGCCCCATGTAAAACTGCAGAATGTGACCATGAATGCTGAAAGACAAAGTGAACTCTGCTACTTCTGACAAGCTGGAGCACTCCTACGTCTGAAGAATTAAAGTAACCTCCGTCTATTATTAAGCTAGCCCATGGAAATACAGCAGAGATCAGTATTTTATATCTCTGGTTATGACTGAATTAGACAGAGCTTGGACCCGGCACACAGAAAATTGAAATACTCCTGACAGTATCAGTGGATGCCACACCCTGGCAGGAGAATTAGCCCAGACAGTAATGCAGTTAGAAAAGAAAAGACAGTATTAGTATAGTAAAAGATTCCCACCACTGGCTGGAGATCCTTGCCAGTTAGGCAGAAACAGATGGAAGCAGTCACACATCTTGGAAGGCTCTCAGGAACTCCTGTCGGATGCTGGAGTTGTCCTCGGCTCAGGATTCAAGTACACATCCAGGCAGAGTCTGACGCAGGAAAGTGCAAGGAGTCTGACTGCATGACACACTCCTGGTTCTCTCGTAACCCAGCAAATGATACAGCCCCTGGATGGTTCCCAAATTATTCTCGGCTGTCCATAAATACATTGCATCCAATTGATCCCATCGCTTTTGTAGAGGAAGAAGTCACATGTCACTGCAGAGAATACATCACTGATGCTCCTTCAAAAACCCATCCTGTGCAATGGTCAGTTTGAGGCGCAGTTCTGGCTTTATAGCAGGGCAGGCCGAGGAATGGTTAATAATATTGATTGTGGGGAAACTACTAAAGTGAGTTAAGTGGTCTTATGTTCTTGATTCAGCTGCACGTACTAAAGGGACGGCAGAGCTGCAATGTGTGTATATGGTACCATAGAAGATACAGTATAGCCTGGGTGGGTGTTTAGATCTCAAAGGGTATCTGTAAGTGGATGAGAGATAGGGATCCCTACCTCTGGGACCCCACGCTTATCGTGTGATCAATAGCCCCATGACACCCCTTGTAGCAATCAAAGTGGCTGATGGTGGAGTTGAAGATCAGATCAGGTAAAGAATTGGAGCCTATGGGATCAGCAGAACCAGTTTCCTCTGTTTCTTACCCACTGTTGGCCATTTTGATTGTCAGGGTGGTGATCCCAGGATCCTCAAGTATCCTGATTAGGACACTGAAGCTGGAAGCAGTACCTTTCAGACTATGGATATGCCATAGATGGCTAGGGTTGAAATACCCCTTTAAGTGAGGGCATCTGAAATAATGCTAAATGTGTGGTACCAAATGGTGGTGTGACAGGGGTTCAAAAGTGCCAGTTGGTGGTTTGAAGTAAAGCACTCCCTGTAGGGCCTTCACTGAGCCCCTCTGTGTAGTTGGGAAAAAAAGAAGGCGGCCTCCAATGACTGTACTTCCCTACCTCTTAAGGTACCCATACACATTGGTCTCTAAAGTTGATAAAAATTGATGATTTCAACCAAAAACTGGTGAAATATACCTACAAACAATGACAGACCATTATCATCTGAAAAGAAGTCAGTAACGTTTAATATTTTCTTCCAACAGTCGGACGAAAGATCTTTTGTTTAAAGAAAGTTTGTAGGTGGATGAAAGATCTTGCTTTGAAAGAACCTTCCCAGAAAGATTGTTATTGAACGTTTATGGCTAGTTCATCAACAGTATAGACTAAAATGTGTATGGCTGTCTACGAACAGATGATTTCTTCTATACCTTTTAATTTGGGCTCAACAAAACAGATATAAGGCATATAGTAGATTGACTGTACCCAGTACATGGCTTAGAGGACTTGTCACCCAGTTCTTTACAGGGAGGTATTATCAGCTATTGAAGACATTCTCTGTGTAAGTGTGTATACAGAGGTATAGGTCAGTCACTGATAGCTGTACACAGGGAGGTGTTATCAGTGATTGATAGCATTCTCTGTGTAAGTGTGTATACAGAGATAGCTGTCAGTCACTGATAGCTGTACACAGGGAGGTGTTATCAGTGATTGATAGCATTCTCTGTGTAAGTGTGTATACAGAGATAGCTGTCAGTCACTGATAGCTGTAAACAGGGAGGTGTTATCAGTAATTGATAGCATTCTTTGTGTAAGTTTTCATTGTACCTCATTAGGGTCAGGAATAAGAAAAACAATGTGAATAAATAGAAATATAAAGGGGGCAATAAATGACAAAAAGAAAGCACAGGAATGTAGCAAAAAAAGCACTAAAAAACTATAAGGAAAAGAACATAAAAGACAGATAAAGGCAGCCAAGCTGAAGACTCATTGACAAAAAGGGTAAAACTAAATCTAAAATGTTCTTCAATTATATAAATAATAAAAAGTTTAAACCTGAAAGCTTTGGCCCATTAAAGAGTGATAAGGGAGGAGTTGTAGAAGGTGATGAAGAGTAAGCAAGTTTATTAAATATTTTTTTCTCCACTGTATTCACCGGTTGGGTTCCAGTAGATCACGAAAACGGGAGCCCTGTGCCCCCCACAGCTCCCCTAAAATGACAGGAGTGGCCAGGCGCTCCATTCATTTCTATAGGAGTTCCAGAGATAGCCAAGCATTGTACTCAACTATCTCCGATCTCCCATAGAAATGAATGCAGCAGCTGTGCGCATGTGTGATCGGCCACTCCAGTCATTTCAGGGGAGCTACGGGGGATATGGAGCCCTTGTTCCCATGATCGATGGGGGTCCCAGCGGTAGGGCTTCCACTGATCTAATAGTTATTCCCTATCCTGTGCATAGGGAATAACTTTTACCAACTGCATTACCCCTCTAAATGTGACCTGTCTGATCCAGGAAGAAGTGCAGCTTTCTCTTAAAAGATTAAAATAGACAAATCACCGGATCCAGATGGTATACACCCCCGTATCCTAAGAGAATTAATTAATGTAATAGATAGACCTTTATTTCTTATAGCATTATAGTAAATGTGGTGCCATTGTTCAAAAAGGGGTAAAAAAAGAGCCTGGAAACTGTAGGTTGGTAGATCTAACATATGTTGTAAGTAAACTCTTTGAAGGTTTTCTTAGAGTTACTACCCTGGGGTATCTCAATGAAAAGTGTATAAAGTCATAAAAGTATGGGTTTAGTAGTGATCAGTCGGAGTGAGTCAATGAATGTCATATTCACTTCTCCAAAGCATTTAATACTGTGCCAAATAAAAGACTAGTATATAAAATTAGAATGCTTCGACTGGGGGAAAATGTCTGTATGTGGGTAAGTAACGGTCTCATAGATAGAAAATAAAGGGTGGTTATAAACGGTAAAACACTCAGATTGGGTCACTGTCACTTTTGGGGTACCACAGGGGTCAGTATTTGAGGGGTCACTGTCACTAGTGGGGTATCACAGGGGTCAGTATTTGAGGGGTCACTGTCACTAGTTTAGTTTGGGATAAAAGATGACTGAGGGGAGATCTATAACTATGTATAAATATATCAGGGGTCAGTACAGAGATCTCTCCCATCATCTATTTATCCCCAGGACTGTGACTGTGGCGAGGGGACATCCTCTACATGTAGAGTAAAGAAGGTTTCTACACAAACACAGAAGAGGATTCTTTACTGTAAGAGCAGTGAGACTATAGAACTCTCTGCCAGAGGACTAAAAGAGTCCATAAGGGGAACGGAACGTAATAATATTACAGGTTTCTGAAGAGGTCGTTTATCCAGAGAGTATTCTGATTGATAGCCTGATTGGAGTCGGGAAGGATTTTTTCCCCCTAAAATGAGGAAAATTGGCTTCTACCGTTTTTTTTTTTTGCCTTCCTCTGGATCAACTTGCAGGCTGAACTTGATGGATGGATATCTGTTTTCAACCTTGCAAACTATGTTATTTAGTTAATATGTTATATTATGGCTCAAAGGCAAATAGGATGAAGGTCACTCTCCCTATATAACCCTTCACATGCTTCCATTACCCACTGAAATGTATAGGTGTGTCTGTGATGGTGCAGTGCTGGAAACCAAACACCAGCGAGTGAAAGATTCATACAAGAACGGCTCCATACCATGAACACACTGAATCTTGCCCTGGTATTTAAGATAATTGATTGCGCCACCACAAGTGAATTGTTGATACTATACTGTGCCTTTGTAATATACTACATTGGGGTTGGAGCATGTTTTAGTAGCATGGAGAAATTTATTTTGGATTATGACCTTTCCTTACCAATGCTAAGATTTTCTTTCAAAGTGATTTCCCACCTAAATGTTATCTTGGAAAAATCAAATTCATAGCATACAGTAGCCCGAGAAGAGGAATGCTATTGTTTAAACAGCTGCCAAATTGCTTTACTCTCTGCTTTGCTCGATGTGAAGTCGGCAGAAGCTGGATTTTCAGAAGACGAGCATCTCGTGACACGGTTTCTAAGAGGTCAATCCATGTAGCTTTGGAATGATAAGCATATTGCAAACTTTCTCCTACGGAAAAGTTAAGTATAATAAAGGAAAAACCCCTTTAAGTGGAGAAACAAATACCAATTGAAGTACATGAGCGTGAAAGATTTCTATTGGCATTGCTTTACAAATCAGGTGACAAAACAATGATGGCATCAACACAATGCCTTCAACCTACACAGTCCAAAGTATGACCTCCAGACACAAACAGAGGGTTGGACAACATGTACTATAATGTAAACAGCTTATTTCATTTGGATCTGGACTCAGCAGATCAGATATACCCATTGTATAATTTGATTAAATGTCTTTTTTTAGTGCGGAAGGTTTTTTTTTGTGAAAATGGCATTCAAAGAGTTGTGTCAAGTCAGGATCATATTCCATATCCACAGAGAGAGTTAAAAATCCTGCCGTTTTTTGTGTACAGCTCATATGCAAACTTATGCCTCCATGGTTACAGACTACAAACAAATGCTGTGCAGTCAGATCCTGCATTCATCCATGTTAATCCACTCCCTTTGACCCCTTTTCTGCTGTCTGTTGGTTTAGGAAAAAAGAGGCGGTGAGAAGGCGGCAACGTGGGGCTTTAGGATCAGACTATACAGCCATGGAGTCACCTCGGTCTGTAAAGGAGCTGTATACATAAAATACTATGGTTTTTTTTTAAAGCCACTGTTAACATTTTTGTTCTCCCTGTAGTCTCCCTACAGGAAAAGCAGAATATGAGATCTTAGTTGAAACCAGTATAGCGGAAATGTATGTCCACCGACAATCTTCTATGGTGATAAAAGCTATCCAAAGCGATCAGCCGATTGCCAGAGAGGCTAGCTTTAAAGTAGAGGTTGTCACTGGTCATCTTCTTCCTCCTCTCACTTCATCACGTCCAAGTACCATTACCATTTCCAATGAACCTGGTCTTGTCATGATATGTCTCCGACATGGGGGGTGTGGGGGTGGTCTTCGGTTCATCCAAAGTAGACCTTTAATTTGTAAATATGAATCTGAAAAGCAAGAAAATAATGTGAAATATCCTCCTTACTTATCAATAGCGAAGCTTCTGATGTTGGTCAATAAAGAAAACCT
>ONZH01008873.1:0-18755 GCA_900303285.1 Rhinella marina
ACGGACCAGTGTTAAGGAATCCAGTCCTCCAAAAGGGGCAGGGAGGTTCCTAGGAAAATTGATCCCGCAAGTAGGCATAGCTACCCTATCAGGAGGGGATCATGGGCTCACAAAAATAGCAGAAAGGACTCAGGTCGGTGAACTGAGGTAAATTCAGTCCCAGGGAGTGAATGCTATGGATTTTTGTGAGGGAACTTAAGTAATAGCAAAAAGACTCAGGTGGGTGAACTGCAGGTAAGCAAGTCCCAGGGAATAAAGGCTATGGATCTTAAGGGAGGATTGGCAGTGGAAGGTATAAAGGAGGTGATAAAGAGGTGAAAATGACCAGGTGTTTGGATAAATTGTGAGGGTTCCAGTAGAAAGAAAGGAAAAGGATAGAAAAGAAAAATGTGAAGGAAAAAGGTGAAAACATTGTTAGAGGTGTCTGAGTAAGCGAAGAGTAGAAGGGGTAAGAAGGTACAGGAGAGTTAATGTATATGGTAGAGTAGTAAGACTCTGATGATGAGCACCTCGCCGCAGCCTGGGAGTCCCATTAACCTTCCCCAAATAATCGCAGTTCAACCACAGGCGCCGCCGTCTCCTTCTGCTCCCATTATATAACTTCTTCCAGTCACTGTCACACCATAGCCACCGATCAGCTACAATAGCCTGTCTTGAGAGCCGATTGCTCCAAACTAACCCCCCTTACTATGTCCCAGCTATTCAGAGGTATCCCAATCTGCCATGCCTGCCGCCCCGGAATCCTCCAGGGTTTCCCCACCCCCTACACACCCATCCTTCTGTAATAGTTGCAAATATAAGAAGGACATACTCTCCCAGGCTAGCACCAAATATCTGTCTGCTGCAGGACTCACGGAATATGAAGTAGCATTTCTCACCCCTCCAAATATAATATCAGTGCTGAGCAGTTCTGAACCCAGCTACATTACGTTCACTGGGTCCAGAAGAGGGGAGTGAAGAATGGGCAGAACGAATAGAAAACAAATATGACGAGGGCAGAGATGTACAAATGAGATGTACAACTGGGGTACTATAGGAGTCGGAAGAGGGGCACCACGAGAAATGTGCCCATTAGTGACTCAGATGACATACATCACGGTTTTGAACAAATGAAAACAGAAACTAAAGAACTAGACAATGTGACAGATAGTCTAATACCTAATGCAGATCTTGAGCTTTTTGTAGATCCCAGTACTACCCTGAAGGAGAACCACGGACAGGATTTGCTTCACCACCTTACAAGAAGTACTGCTCCAAGAACCACTTCCCCCTGAGATGTCAGCACAGGCGGTGGAGTTGAAGGCACTCACTGCAGCGTGTATGATGGCGGAAGGACAGGTCACTAACATTCATTGACTCCAGGTATGTTTTTGGCATAGCGCATGATCGACCCATTTGGAAAAGTAGAAACTTTGCTGAATCCTCAGGTTAACACCGAAGAAAGCCCAATTGTTCAGGCCTTGCAGTTGCCAACAAAGTTGCTGTTATCAAAGTGTAGGCGCACAAGAAAGGATAACCCTCTGCAGCAAGCAAGGGAAAAACTACACGGGCTGTATGAAGCAGCAAAGGCTGCCCACTCTACTTTCCACTATCCCATAATGGCAGAAGTGCCCTTTTGCAGGCAGCAAAAGGGAAGGTGGATAATCATTGCTGCGTCCCAAATGCCAACTAGCGCTTACCAATGCGGAAATGAGGGGAAGGAAGGCGAAATGGGGCCTGAAGAAGAAGGCATAAGAAATCTCGTAGTAGAGGAACAAACTTTGCCTGCCCCTAAGCCCTCTACCCCATGATGACACATGGACCCATAAATGGCTTCAAAGGAAGCCATATGTGAGTTAGTGGGTAAATTGTCTAGATTACCCCGGGATTCAGCAATGTGGGCTACATGCTTTGTTAGGCCTGCCTGATCTGTGCTCTGCCACTGAATCACTGAAAAGGTGAATTAAGGGTTCTCTAAGCCACCAAAACCATCATACCCGTTCCAGCGACTGCAGACAGATTTCATCCAACTACCAAAGGTGGGACAGTATGAGTTTGTGCTTGTCTGTGTGGATCTCTTCTCAGAGTGGCCAGAAGCATGGTCTGTTATCAAGGTGACTGCAAGGACCGTGTTTAAGAAGCTCCTCTCCTGGTATGTAGGTATGGTAAACTATACAAAGTGATAGAGAGACACACCTCCCAGCAGTAGGACAGGACATACTAGGAGCATTAGAGACAGAACAGGCTCACACACCTTATATCATCCAAGCTGAAGCTCAAGATTCAGAAGGCAGTGGCAGAGAATAAAAACCCTGGACTGAATGTCTCCCTATTGCACCCTGCAACAGGAACTGATCCATATATATATATATATATATATATATATATATATATATATATATATCACAGAGTACAGTGATCCCTCAATATACATTGGCCACAGGATACAATATTTTCAACATACAGTACAGTGGTCTTTTCTGACCCATTGTAAGTTGAAACTAGACTCAACATACAATGTCTCAGAGTGAGATCCAACCAATCAAGGCCTATTCCCTGGTAAAATATCTGTATTAGTTATTAGTTAGCAATTATTCTTGACTGTTATATGGAAGGACTTTATCCCTTAGTTATCTGCTTATTTTTCTTAAATCTTCCTTTTCTCTTATCTTCAATGACATTTTGGGGCTTTGGAACCAATTACTCAACTTACAATGGTTTCAACATACAATGGTCGTCCTGGAACAAATTGATATTGTAACTTGAGGACTACTGTAGATGTTTCTTTTCCAGATCCTTATTCTTTACCCCAGCCCCATTACCCAAAGTATTCTGTGTGTGTATTAGTGTCTATGCATTGACCCTCACAGCACTCATCAGCCTTGCTATGTATTCTGTGTTTTGGTGTATTTTAATGGGGACATTCTTGTTATCGTTTATTGGTTATTTTTGTATGTTCTAATAAAATGTGTTTTGTGTATTACCAACAAAATCATCTCACCTAATCATGTCCATGTGTTTTCCTCGAGGCAATAAATAATTACAACGAAACAGGTCTGAAAGGTCTATAGCTCACTCAACCTATGCACAAGCCAATCATCCCCACTCCCTTCACCCAGAACAACAACAGAAGACGCCCTGTGTGTGACGGATGGAACCTGAACATTCTAGATATTTGTGTCTATTGCAGAAACCCCTCGTTATCATCGCCCAGTTAGTGGTAGGGAGAATAAGGGATAACTAGGGCAGGGCAAGGTTGCAGAGGTTCCAGAAGTCCACCATCAGGGGCTGCTGGGATCATAGGGGTAGAATATCACACTGAAGGGACAGGATAAGGGACAAATAGAATGTCTTAAGAGTTTGTAAAAAAAAGAGGGGAATTGTTAAAGTAACCGACTCCATCTTGTCACAATTATTAACCCTTTCAGTACCGGAGGTTTTTTCAGTTATGCATTTTCGTTTTGCGCTCCTTGCCTTCAAACAGCCATAACTGTTTTATTTTTCTGTTCACATAGCTGTATGAGGGCTTGTTTTTTGCGGGACAAGTTGTACTTCCAACGGCCACCATTTAATATTGCATATGGTGTAGTGGGAAGCGGGAAAAAAATTCCAAATTGGGTGTAATTGCAAAAAAAACGCTATTCCGCTACAGTTCTACGGGTTTCTTATTTACAGCGTTCGATGTTCATTAAAACTGACCAGTTACTTTCATTCTACTGGTCAGTACGAATCCAGCGATACCTAATATGTATAGTTTTTCCTGCGTTTAGATGGTGATAAAATAATTATAAAGTTGGCCTTTTTGTTTTTTTTTTCCTTGTCATATCTTGACCCCTATAACTTTTTGGTATTTATGTGTACGGAGCTGTATGGGAGCTCATTTTTTGCGGGGCGATCTGAAGTTTTTATTGATACCATTCTGGGGTGTGTATGACTTTTTTGATCACTTTTTATTTAATTTTTTTAGAAAAAAAAAAGCGACAAAAAACGGCGAATCGCCATTTGGACGCTTTTTTCCGCTACACAATTCGCCGTATTGGAATTTTTTTAATATATTTTAAAAGTATGGGCGTTTTCGGTCACGTTGATACTCATGATGTCTATATTTATTGTTATTTAGGTATTTATTTTTTCATTATACTGAAAGGGGGGTGATTTTAACTTTTATATATTTTTTATTTTTAATATATTTTTTAACATTTTTTTAAATTTTTTGTGTGATTATTTTAAAGCTCAAATATGAGCTGATATATTGTGTTTTTTTTCTTTATGAGCAATCAGGGATTTACTAGATGGAGTTAAATCCCAAAATTGCTCATTTCTTATCCTGGCCTGCCATCTAGTGGCCAGAAATACGAATTGGAGTTTGAAAAACTGTAATCCCTCACCAGCGAGGATTACAGTTTTCATATGGTGTACAGACACCCCGATTGGCCACTCGGGGCGTCTGTACACCACCCGGAAGCGTAGGCTTCCGGGTTCAGACGCATCCTGATGCCGTGATCACGTGCCGTGATCACTTCCTTCAGCGTTCACCTGTCCAAGATGATAGGAACTTGGAAGTACAGAAAGCAGTGAGAACGCAGGAAGCAGCAGAAGGACAGCGTTGTAGGATCAGAAAGGCATCACTACTTTTATTATTTTATAATATTCGGGCTTCAAATATAAATTTTACATGACTGGACAATCCTTTCTCAATACAGACCCGAAAATTAATACAGATCTCCTGACAAACTCCCAAAATAAATAAATACAGACCTGCAGACAGATCCAAAATAAATACAGACCTCCAGACAGACCCCAAAATGAATACAGTCCACAAAATTCATACAGACCTCCAGATCAGTCATCAAAGGTAATACAAACTCCTAGAGTAGACCCAAAAATTAATACAGACCTCGTGACCCAAAGACTTCAAAACTGATAAAGACCTCCAGATCGAACCCCAAAATGAATACAGACCACAGCTAAGCCCAAAATTACAGACCCCAGATGTGAAGCCAAATTCCAGTTATACCAGAAAACATCTTCTGTTATACCTGTATCAGTACTTACAAATTAGAGAGCGTAGTACATAGCAAAGAAACACCACTAATAATAAACAGAACAATAATATATGGCAATATATTCCCCCAAACACATTTGTAGATACCAATAATTACAGTAAATCTTTAAATAATTCAATCTTACTATACAAATACCCTATACATAATAACCATCTAAACCCATACTCTGAGAGACTTTAAAGAAAAAATTGTACCCTGTGTCTACAGAACAACAGCTGGAAATTCTCATTTAATTCAATTCAATTAGAAGGTGCTGCACTAAGAGAAGTGAAATCCTAGCCAAGCACAGAGAGGAGACGGTAGAACAGATATTTGAAAGAAACAAACAAGACCATACAGAGAAGATGTGCTACCAGTTAAAAGGGCAGCCCCCAAGGCTAAGGGCAACCCCTTTGGGTGGAAAAACAGTACGTCCAGAACATCCCAGTTGGATACCCAGGTATGTAGGACCTGTCCTGAAGTAGTTCTCTCAATTGTGTTGCTCTGCTGGACACCATTTCTCAATTTACCACCATTCAGCAAGTTGCATTTGAGAAATAATGGGATAGCCACAATCTGATGCAGCCGGGTAATGGGAACCAACCCTTCAAGTAAGAGGAACAACTCTAACTCAACAAGGCATTATTGTAATAGAAGTCAGAGAAGACAACAATCCTCCCATAGTACGTGGAATGTATGTCCTTAGAAACTGCTATGGAGAGATGCTTGAAGCACTACGCAAGTCTATGCCTACAGCATCACCTGCCACTAAAAAGGTAATCCAACAGGCCATCTGTGTACTAAGTGCTCAACAGAAATTTGCCAATGAAAAAGGGGAGATCTGCCATGCTCGTATGAGAGTTAACCAACCAGTGATCCTGAAAGCCGGTACCAAAACACTCTTGTGGTGTCGAGCCTGTCCATGTATCCAAGGCCAAGACTACCAGGCCCTGATAGAACTCATCAACCTGGAAGACCATCTTCTGTTTTGAGCAGCAAGAAGCATAGTGACTGTCTCCCATGGCAAGGTACCAATTCGTCTGTTTAACTTAAACAATAACTGTGTGACATAAGCAAAGCACTGCCCTGTTGCTCAACTGTTTCTGGTCACGTTCCAAGATATTGTAAATGTACCGGCAGCCAATACCAAACAGTCTACTCAGAACCTAACCACCTAAGAATATACTCCAACTACACCGTGATGGACAGAACTCCATGTGGGAGATATTTCCATGTCTGCTGCTAAAATTGAAGTAGCCCTCAAGATTGTAAAAGAACATCATCAAGCCTTCAGCAAATATCCTTCAGACTTTGGAGAAGTCAGTGTGATCAGGCACACCATCCCTACTGGCTCCCACCCTCTAATCAAGGAATGGTACTGGCCTATACCACCAGCTATGTACCAACCTGCAAAAAGATGATCTAGGGGATGAAGGATGCCAATATCATTAAAGGCAGCCATAGTCCATGGGCTGCACGTCTAATCCTTGTCCGGAAGAAAGATGGTAACAGTTTTTGTGTGTATTACAGAAAAATTAACATAACCCACAAGGATTATCCTTTGCCACATATAGAAGAGTTCTTAAAGGGGTTGTCCGGGTTCAGAGTTGAACCTGGACATACCCACATTTTCACCCCTCCGACCCCTGTGATATTATGTTATGTCTTTACACTGCAAGGCGGAGGCTTCTGCCCAGCAGTGTACTCGGTGATGTCAATGGCTCTGATGGTCGGGCTTTAGTGCTGCCCTAGCCATTTTATAGGCTAAGGCAGTGCTAAAGCCCGTCCATCAGTGCCGGTGATGTCACATTGCTTACTGCTGGGCGGAAGCCTCCCCCTGGCAGTCCCTGTGGGGAGCCCAGTATGTCACCGGATCTCCAAAAAATGCCTTCCATATGACATCCAAAGAAGTACCAAAAGACTTAAACAGCCATCGATTGGAATAAAGACAGATAAATTACCTTCCAATTCCTGAAGAAGAAGTTGACTGAACCACCTGTCCTAGGCTATCCTGATTACGGTCAGCCATTCTGTCTCTACACAGGCACAAGCAGGAAAGGTCTATGAGCTGTCCTGTGTGAAGTGCAAGATGGTAAGGGAAGAGTAATTGCCTATGCCAACTTAGGGGAGTGGAAAGAAATAACCAGAACTACAGTTCCTTCAAGCTGGAATTCCTTGCAATCATATGCAAGACTATCTTGCAGCAACACCATTGGCCTATACTGATAACAACACGCTGGTGCACATGAACACAGCCAGATTAGGAGATCTAGAATAGAGATGGTCCTCATGACTTGCAGACTACAACTTTGTGGTCAAGTACAAAACAGGCAAGTCAAATGAGAATGCAGATGCATTATCCCATCTGCCTACTACCGTAGAGAAGACTCTACAGAGCAGGAAGACATCTGGGAAGAAGTGGAGATGCTGGCTTTCAACAAGCAATTTGCCCAGCAGGATGCCAGAACCACTAGTCGAGAAAGAAAGGTGGGTCAAGCTTCAAGCTGAAAGTCGAGTGTTAGGAGAACTGCAAACCTTCTTCACCAAAGACGAAATGCATACCCAGAGCTACTCAAGCTATGGAGACAATGGAAACAGCTCATCATGCAACAAGGGCTGGTGTTGAGAAAAACCCTAGATCTCATTATCAGTGATTGACTACATAAAATTGTGGTACCTCGCAGAGATGCCAGAATTGTCCTAGAGATATACCATGACTGATCCGAACACTTTGGTGTACAGAAAACAGAAGCCACCAATCGTCGAAGATTCTATTGGAGTGAAAGGAGACATTGAAAACTGATGTCGAGAATTTACTACTTGCGCCATTGGAAGAGGTGAGAAACATGATCAGAGAGCTCCTCTACATCCTATTGAGAGCCATATACCTTTGGAGATAGTGGCCATAGACCATGTCAAGTTGGAACCAAGATGCTCAGGTTATACTTATGTGATGACCGCAATTGATAATTACACCAAATTTGTAGTTGCTGTAGCTGTGAAAGATCTAACAGCCAAAACAGCTGCAGTTGCTTTTTTGAAGAACTTTGTGTTGCCTTGCGGATGCCCTGCGAAGATCTTAATAGACCAGGGATCTGCCTTTGATTCCTATCTCTTCCAAGAACTATGCTTACTCCACAACTGTCAAAACCTCAGAACAACAGTTTATCATCCACAAGGTAATGAACTTTGTGAAAAGATGAATCAAACTCTCATTCAGATGCTAAGAGCTTTACCATCTGACCAAAGAACTGATTGGCTGACATTGTACCTCTATAACAACACCATACATTGTTATACTAGTTACACACTATAGTACCTTATTTTTGGCCGTCAAGGTAAACTACCAGCAGACCTCACCTTAGACGTATCAGTTCCAGATACAATCTAACCTTTCACACAGATTGGGTGAGTAAGCATCAGAAATGCCTAGATGACGCTTAAGAGATTGTTCAAATCTGCATGGCAAATGCATGCCAGAAACAACAAAGAGAACTATGACCAATCTGCCATAGTAGAGCCTTTGAAAATTGGTGACCATGTATGACTGAAAAATAGCCATCATACCAGCAAACTGGATAGTAAATGGGAAAGAGAGACATATATCATCATAGCTATCCCCTATCCTGGGACAGATGTCTATGAAATCACCAAAGAAAACAGCACCTCGAGTAGTGCATCATAACCATGTCAAATTATGCCTAAAAGACACTATTCAGGAAGAAATTCCAATCACTGAGCAACCATCTGGGGAACAAAAGTTGTCTGCTCCAGTGCAACCAATAGTGGCCATAGGGAAACAATTAGTGGACACAGATCCTCTGCATTGGTTTCTTATGCCATTGCTCAACTTCCTCGTTCCTGTTGGAAATACTCTTGCTCCACGTCAACCAGAAGTGCCATCCTTTGAGGAGTCCTCTGCAGATCAAGAGGAACCAAGTTGCCCAGAGTCCACGCCTGGTGATGAGGAAGCAAAGCAGCCAGTCCGAAGATCCAACCAGACTTGCTGCTATTTTAATTGTATGTTGGCTACCACCATCCTTGCTTTAAAGGCTATGTACACCTTTGGGGGCATTTTTTTTATTATTGCCTTGTTTTCATTTTGAGCTAGAAATACATTTTAAATAGGCCTTTATTAAAAATATGGCGCCCTTTTTTCTGTACATACCTGAGATGCTATAGTAGTACCCTTTGGATTTTCTGTCTTTTCCATTAGACCAGGAGCAGAAGGACTCCTTATCTCTGCTGTCTGACATCCTAAACACTCATTATAGCTCAGTTTTTATCTTACCGGTATGACTGTGGCTTAAATAAGTGTTTATGACCTTCCATTAGTTTAGAGATTAAGTTTTTTTAGATGACTAGCACAAAGTAAAAGTGAAAGTACCAGTTGCACAGTTAGAAAAATAGTTAACCCTTTATGACAGAACGGTTCAATATTTTTAATAAAGGCCAATAAAAAATATAATTATTAGCCAAAAATGAGTAAAATGCAATAAAAAAATTGCCTCCAAAGGTGTACATAGCCTTTAAGGACTCTCTAAAGACTCCTTCACTTTGTTTGTAATGCTCAAGTCATGTGCCCAAAGATGGACTTAAATGTATCTAAGCCCTCCCTGATGTTCTGCAACCATCAAGCTTTGTGCCCAGGGAATGGATTCATGCCTTTGAGCCTCTCAAGATGTTCCAGGTTGCCTTTGTTTGCATTATAATGGACTGTCGAGGACAGTCCCTATATGAGAGATGACTATGGCCCTTGCCACCCATGCTTCTACACATATTTATTTATGTTTGACTGCTCCTGATATATTTGTGCCTAAGCAAATTCTTTTGTAGCAAGGAAGAAGACAGAAGTATACAAGAATAAAATATGGTACTGTATTTATGCATGCATGCTCTGTCTTCCAGGTGACCCATCTTCGTGGCAAAAGTGCGTCAGGGACAGCTTCCCTTAAAGTAAGGGAGGATGCAGTGTCCTGAAATACATTGCATAGTCTTGAAAGTGTTAATATCATTGTATTTCATGTACATGTACTACAAATCCCATAAGGTTGTATAGGAAGTAGGAGGCCCCATGAGGCTAGTCAAGGCTGGCTCCACCCTTCCAGTCTAGGAAGAAGATTCTGGAGTTAATAGCTGACCTCAGAGCAGCAAAGAGCAGCCAAGAGCAGCTCCTGTAGGGAGATCCCATTCCCCTCCAGCCTACAAGAACTTTCCATTCAGACCAGACCACTATGATTATTTCTTTCAGCCATCTTTTGTCTCTGTAGAGTTTGACAACTACTTTTCCATCCACCTTCTGAACACCCCATCGTGCCACCTCTAATACTGTGCTTCCCAATACTATACTGCAGAAACAGATAATCCCTCTAAAAATACTATTACCACACAGACAGTGCCACCTTCAATAATTATTGCCACACAGTGCCCTAAAAAATAACTGTGCCCAGCAAATAGTTTCCCTGAAACTAATAGTGCCTTAAACATAGCGTCCTCCAAAAATAATTGTGATAAGCTGATTCTGTGCCAGGGTGCCTCGCAATGTAACAGTCCTCCCAAAAGTCCCACAAATAGCAATAATTCATTGCCAGAGTGCACTTTGTGGTAACAGTGCACCCAATAGTAATAATGTCCCTCATTTTTTTGCCCCCCAGAAGTAATAATTCCCCCATAGTGCTCCCAGTAGTAATAATTCCCCCTATAATGTGAGCCTGTATAAAAAAAAATCCCCCTTATAATGTGTGCCAGTGCAAAAAATTGACCCCTTATAATGTTTGACAGTAAAATAATTCCCCCCTGCAATGTATTCAAGTACAAAAATGCTTCCTTATAATGTGTATAATATGTAGCACTTCAGTCACCTGTAGAAAATGCAAGTCCACACCAAGAGCTCTACTTAACCCAGCACTAACAGGCTTGTATGTTCTTTTTAACTCATTGTGCCAATATTATATGTGAGTGAGCAATAGAAGTCATACTGACAAGTTGTTGGTGCAAAACCTTTAGTTTCTTGTTTCTTTAAAAAGAAGGGGGTAGTTTTTTGTACATGTTATAAGGGAGCATTTTTTGTACTGGCATATAAGGGGGTATTTTTTATACTTAGTGCAAATTGAGTGGGCAATAGACGTCATACTCACAAGTTGCTGGTACAAAACCTTTTGTTTCTTTTTATTTCTTTAATTCATTCCAATATAAAATGGTAGATCACGAGGGACGCTGAGACAGACATAGTTCACACCACCTTGACTTCACACAATGTTTCGGGAGAACACACCTCCTTACTTATGTGTGCAGGTATAAATACCTCACCTCTACCTGCACGCATGAGTAAGGGGGCGTGTTCTCTCTTCTGCAGCCAGGTGTGAACAGGACCTCTTATGGATTCAAAATTGCTGGTATATATATATATATATATATATATATATAATATAATAATAATATTAATAAAGAAATATGCACCACTTTTTGGCGTGTTTACCCACTTTTTTGTTCAGTTCTGAAAAAAGGGGGCAGGCCTGTCTGATTCATCATTTTCTATACCTGTTTTTGGCCTAGAAAATGACCAGCAAGGGAGTTGGCATAGATTTAAACAAGTCACATGGCCGCCAGTAAAGTGCCTAAGTTATGTAGAGGCTGCTGCCATAAATGGCCCTATATTAGTTGTAGGCACAAGGGACCCCATCATAAATGATCTGCTGCAGGATTACATACCTCTCAAATTTTCCACGGCTAATTTTTCATACCAAGTCACGCCTATAACTAAATACAAAACATAACTATTCACACCCAATCCCGGACATAGTAATTATTACCCCTTTGTGCCACCACACAGTAGCTATGCCCACATTATGTCCCTATCACAGTAGTTATGCCCACATGTGTGCCCTTCACAATAGTTATGACCACATTGTGACCCTCACAGTAGTTATGCCCATATCTGTGACCTTCACAGTAGTTATGCCATGTGCCCCATTCACAGCAGTTATGATGCCCAATTGCCCAGATATGTGCCCCCTTCACAGTAGTTAAGCCCAGGTATGTGTCCCCTTCACAGAAGTTATGCCCACATTGTGCCTCTCAGAGTAGTAATGCCCCCATTGTGCCCTTCACAGTAGTTATGCCCACATTGTGCCCCTCACAGTATTTATGCCTACATGTGTGCCCTTCACAGTAGTTATGCCATGTGTGCCATTCACAGTAGTTATGCTCACATTGTTTCCCTCAGAGTAGTTATGCCACATGTGCGACCTTCACAGTAGTTATGCCAGATTAAGTGCGCCCTTCACAGTAGTTATGTTGTGTGCCCCCTTCATAGTAGTTATACCCACATGTGCCCCTTCACACTAGTTATGCCCAGATATATGCCACCTTCACAATAGTTATGCCCAGATATGTGCCCCCTTCACAGTAGTTATGCTCAGGTATGTGGCCGCTTCACAGTAGTTATGCTCAGGTATGTGCCCCCTTCACAGTAGTTATGCCTAGATATGTGCCACCTTTACAGGAAGAAAAAAAAACAGTAAATACTCACCTAGTTCCTCCGATAATCATTGGTAAAGCGGTGAGTGGACGGGTCTTTGCGTCACCATTATAAGCAACTGTCTCTGTATTATTTAGATGCAGAGGCAGCTGAGAGAGGGACATAATTTAGCTGTTCCAGGACCAGGGGACAGCCACCGAAATCCGGGACTGTCCCACCGGATCCAGAACGGTTGGGGGGTGTGTCTTAATCTGGCCCTGTGTGCCACTTGAAAGCTCAGCTCACGTTTTCCAACATGGTTGCATATGTATCTGCTTCCTGTGGAGGCAGACACAATTGAGTTTAAGGGTCCCCAGAAACCAGGTGTATTGACTGGGTGACTGCTCCCCTCCCCCAGCAATGGTGCACTGCGGGACTAGTCACAAGTCCCGAATTTGCAGGGTCAGTCTCTGCCAATTTTGTCTGTCCCAATCTGAAAATGGGAAGGTCTTATGTAAAACCCATCCATAAGTAGGCGATCCCCCCGTGGGGTGTTCCTAGGGGGGTTTGAAGGGGGTAGAGTCTATTTGTTTCACATTTACCAAGGATAAGCATGAAATTGCGTATAACAATATAGAGTGTGAGGGAGAAGAAGCTTTAGAAAATTAGTGCCAAATGGTGGACCCATGCAACAACAACTGGTATAGACCCATAGCGTGACCATGGCCAGAACCCTAAAAAGAACACAATGTTCTATCTGGCTGAAAATGATGAAGAAAATGAAGACGTTGAATGCCTGCAGGATGCTGTGTCTTTAATCTCTCCAGCCCAAGCTGCCAAAACAAACCTGCCATAAAATTATTTCCCCAAATTTTCTTTTTGTTTCTAAAGTCACATGAAGAATTTCATCATATAATAAACAGTACAGGCAAATATTAAATAATGTGTACACAGGGAAATGTCACATCCAAATTTTAATTTTGCCGTTAACACAAGGTACTTTTCAAATAGCTATAGGAAATTAATGATTGCAAATTCACCTGGAATTCCTAAGAACTGATTACCATATTTCTTGTCCTATAAAACCCACCTAGGTTTTAGAGGAAGGCAATAAGAAAAAATATTTTTCATTAGACCTCAGGTCAGACCAAGAATCAGCCCCCCAATATTAATCAGACCTCAGCTCACAGCCCCAATCAGACCCCCAATGTTAATAAGACCCCAATAAGACCTCAGATTAGACCCCAAATCAAACCTCAGCTCAGACCCCAATGTGAATGACCCCCAATCAGATCTCAGAGAAGAGCTCCATGCCTCACATCAGCCCCCATATGTCTCTCATCAGCCCCCATATGCCTCTCATCAGCCCCCATATCCCTCTCATCAGCCCCCCATGCCTCTCATCAGCCCTCATATGACTCTCATCAGCCCCCCATGCTTCTAATAAGCCCCATATGGCTCTCATCAGCCCCCATATGTCTTTCATCAGCCCCGTGCCTCTAATCAGCCCCAATATGTCTCTCATCAGCCCCCATATGCCTCTCATCAGCCCCCCATGCCTGTCATCAGCCCCCATATGCCTGTCATCAGCCCCCATATGTCTCTCATCAGCCCCCATAGCCTCTCATCAGACCCATATGCCTCGCATCAGCCCTATATGCCTCTCATCAGCCCCCATGCCTCTCACCAGCCCCCTATGCTTTTCATCAGCCCCCATATGGCTCTCATCAGCGCCCATATCCCTCTCATCAGCCCCCCATGCCTCTCATCAGCACTCATATGTCTCTCATCAGCTCCAATATGTCTCTCATAAGCCCCATATCCCTCTCATCAGCCCCCCATGCCTGTCATCAAACCTCCATGCCTCTCATTAGCCCCCATTGCCTCTCATCAGCCCTCATATGCCTCTCATCAGCCCCCTATGCATTTCATCAGCCCCCATATGGCTCTCATCAAGCGCCCATGCCTCTCATCAGCCCCCCATGCTTCTCATCAGCACCCATATGGCTCTCATCAGCCCCCATATGCCTTTCATCAGCCCCATATGCCTCTCGTCAGCCCCCATGCCTGTCATCAACTCTCCATGCCTCTCATTAGCCCCCATATGCTTCTCATCAGCCCCCATGCCTTTCATCAGCCTCCATATACCTCTCATCAGCAAAAATGCCTTCTTATAATGTGTATAATATGTAGTACTTCAGTCACCTGTAGAAAATGCAAGTCCACACCAAGAGCTCTACTTAACCCAGCACTAACAGGCTTGTATGTTCTTTTTAAGTTATTGTGCCAATATTATATGTGAGTGAACAATAGAAGTCATACTGACACGTTGCTGGTGCAAAACCTTTTGTTTCTTATTTCTTTAAAAAGAAGGGGGTAGTTTTTTGTACATGTGCATGTTATAAGGGAGCATTTTTTGTACTGGCATATAAGGGGGTATTTTTTGTACTTAGTGCAAATTGTAAGGCAGCACTTTTGTACTGGCATGTGAGTGGGCAATAGACGTCATACTCACAAGTTGCTGGTACAAAACCTTTTGTTTCTTTTTATTTCTTTTATTCATTCCAATATAAAATGGTAGATCACGAGGGACGCTGAGACAGACATAGTTCACACCACCTTGACTTCACACGATGTTTCGGGAGAACACGCCTCCTTACTCATGAGTGCAGGTATAAATACCTCACCTCTACCTGCACGCATGAGTAAGGGGGCGTGTTCTCTCTTCTGCAGCCAGGTGTGAACAGGACCTCTTATGGATTCAAAATTGCTGGGATATATATACAGTGCCTTGCGAAAGTATTCTGCCCCCTGGATCTTTTCAACCTTTTGCCACATTTCAGGCTTCAAACAAAAAGATATAACATTTAAAATTTTTGGTGAAGAATCAAGAACAAGTGGGTCACAATTGTGAAGTGGAACGAAATTTATTGGATCATTTAAACTTTTTTTGTAATAATAAAACTGAAAAGTGGGGCGTGCAAAAGTATTTGGCCCCCTTGCATTAATACTTTGTTGCGCCACCTTTTACTGCGATTACAGCTGCAAGTCGCTTGGGGTATGTCTCTATCAGTTTTGCACATCTAGAGACTAAAACATTTTTACTTGCAAAACAGCTCGAGCTCTTTGAGGTTGGATGGAGAGCGTTTGTGAACAGCAGTTTTCAGCTCTTTCCACATATTCTTAATTGGATTCAGGTCTGGACTTTGACTTGGCCATTCTAAGATCTGGATACATTTATTTTTGAACCATTCCATTGTAGATTTTGCTTTATGTTTGGGATCATTGTCTTTTTGAAGATAAATCTCAGTCCTAGTCTCAGGTCTTTTGCAGACTCCAACAGGTTTTCATCCAGAATGGTCCTGTATTTGGCTCCATCCATCTTCCCATCAATTTTAACCATCTTCCCTGTCCCTGCTGATGAAAAGCAGGCCCAAACCATGATGCTGCCACCACCATGTTTGACAGTGGGGATGGTGTGTTCAGGGTGATAAGCTGTGTTGCTTTTACGCCAAACATATCGTTTTGCATTGTTTCCAAAAAGTTGGATTTTGGTTTCATCTGACCAGAGCACCTTCTTCCACATGTTTGGTGTCTCCCAGGTGGCTTGTGGCAAACTGTAAACGAGACTTTTTATGGATATTTTTGAGAAATGGCTTTCTTCTTGCCACTCTTCCATAAAGGCCAGATTTGTGAAGTGTTGGACTGATTGTTGTCCTATGGACAGACTCTCCCACCTCAGCTGTAGATCTCTGCAGTTCATCCAGAGTGATCATGGGCCTCTTGGTTGCATCTTTGATCAGTCTTCTCCTTGTTTGAGATGCTGTTGTTATGTTGTGTGCCCCTTCACAGTAGTTATGCTCTTATGTGCCCCCTTCATAGTAGTTATACCCACATGTGCCCCTTCACACTAGTTATGCCCAGATATATGCCGCCTTCACAATAGTTATGCCCAGATATGTGCCACCTTCACAGGAAGATTAAAAAAAACAGTAAATACTCACCTAGTTCCTCCGATGATCATCAGTAAAGTGGTGAGTGGACGGCTCTCTGCTTCACCATTACAAGCAGCTGTCTCTGCATTATTTAGAAGCAGACACAGCTGAAAGAGGGACATAATTTAGCTATCCCAGGACCACGGGACAGCCACCAAAATCTGGGACTATCCCACCGGATCCAGAACAGTTGGGAGGTGTGTCTTAATCTGGCCCCTGTGTGCGACTTGGAAGCTCAGCTCACATTTTGCAACACGGTTGCATATGTATCTGCTTCCTGTGGATGCAGACACAATTGAGTTCAAGGGTCCCCAGAAACCATTGACTGGGTGACTGCTCCCCTCCCCCCAGAAATGGTGCACTGTGGGACTAGTCACAAGTCCCGAATTTGCAGGGTCAGTCTCTGCCAATTTTGTCTGTCCCAATCTGAAAATGGGAAGGTCTTATGTAAAACCCATCCATAAGTAGGTGATTCCCCCGTGGGGTGTTCTTGGGGGGGTGGGGGTGGGTGGTTGAAGGGGGTAGAGTCTATTTGTTTCACATTTACCAAGGATAAGCATGAAATTGCGTATACCAATATACAGTGTGAGGGAGAAGAAGCTTTAGAAAATTAGTGCCAAATGGTGGACCCATGCAACAAACAAAACAACTGGTATAGAGTGTAGTAGTGTGACCATGGCCAGAGCCCTAAAAAGAACACAATGTTCTATCTGGCTGCAAATGATGAAGAAAATGAAGACGTTGAATGCCTGCAGGATGCTGTGTCTTTAATCTCTCCAGCCCAAGCTGCCAAAACAAACCTGCCATAAAATTATTTCCCCAAATTTTCTTTTTGTTTCTAAAGTTACATGAAGGATTTCAACATATAATAAACAGTGCAGGCAAATATTAAATAATGTGTACACAGGGAAATGTCACATCCAAATTTTAATTTTGCCGTTAACACAAGGTACTTTTCTAATGGCAATAGGAAATTAATGATTGCAAATTCACCTGGAATTCTTAAGAACTGATTACCATGTTTCTCGTCCTATAAAACCCACCTAGGTTTTAGAAGAAGGCAATAAGAAAAAAATATTTTTCATTAGACCTCAGGTCAGACACCAATCAGACCCCAATGTTAATCAGACCTCAGCTCACAGCCCCAATCAGACCCCCAATGTTAATAAGACCCCAAATAAGACCTCAGATTAGACCCCTAATCAGACCTCAGCTCAGACGCTAATGTGAATTACCCCAATCAGATATCAGATAAGGGCTTCATGCCTCACATCAGCCCCCATATGTCTCTCATCAGCCCCCATATGTCTCCCATCAGCCCCCATATGCCTTTCATCAGCTCCTATATGTCTCTCACCAGACCCCATTCCTCTCATTACCCCCATATGTCTCTCATCAGCCCCCATGCCTCTCATTAGCCCCCATATGCCTCTCACCAGCCACCATATCTTTCTCATCAGCCCCCATGCCTCTCATCAGCCCTCATATGCCTTTTATTCAGCCCCCATGCCTCTCATCAACCCAGGGTTGCCAACCAGAAATTTTCTTTTTTCTGAACAACTTATCCCAAAAATCACGGACGGCCAAATTTTTTACGGACAAATTGGAAAACCATAATGAAGGATAAATATTATAAGTAATAAATGTCTATAGCTCATATACTGATCAGAACTCATTACCACCATTACTGTGAATGTAAAATTATGATAATTACCACCAAAATAATCTAGTCAAGTATCACCAGCCTCAAAAAAATCACGGGCACATTTATTTTTTTTCAAGGACAGAGGAAAATTGCCTTTTTTACGGACTGTCCAGAAATTTCTGGACGGTTGGCAACCCTCCTTCAACCCCCATATGTCTCTCATCAGCCCCCGTGCCTCTCATCAGCCCCCATATGTTCTCTCATCCCCCATCCCAGCCCCCATATCCCTCTCATCAGCCCCATATTCCTTCATCAGCCCCATATGTCTCTCATCAGCCCCCATATCCCCTCTCATCAGCCCCCATACTTCTCATCAGCCCCCATGATGATGATGGAGCCGATCACGCAATGGGAGTCGGGTGAAGATGGGGCTTCGTCAACATCAGGAGGCGAGGGTGACAGTGTGCCTATGAGACAGCAGTGTGGAAGCATGTCCATGAGACAGCAGAGCGGAAGCAGTGGAAGATCTGCAGCCAAACGCAGGAGGGGTACACTGTCCTGCTACTCGGGAGACTACCTGTGAGGACAAACTAACAGTGCACGGGTTCATAAAAGCCAGCGGTAGGCAGGCA
>ONZH01008874.1:0-14226 GCA_900303285.1 Rhinella marina
CAATAAGATAATGGGTTGCATCTGCAGCGGACCGGTACCGCAGGGGGGGGACATGTGAGCTTCAAGGTTATGTCACAGTGTGGTGTTGCCGATGGTTTTATGCAGGACTGCCCCGGATGGTCAGATGAGGTGCCCTTGGTGTAATTTTGACCGTGTTGGTCGTCTGGGTCCCTGGTTATCCGTGACACCAGTGTCTTAGGGTAGACACACCTTGGTAGCAATAATGAGGCATTTTAAGATGTAAAATAAACTCTTTAACTTTTTGCCTTGAGGTTGGATGTCATAAAGGTACAATTTCTTTAGTAGGCAGCAGATGTTACAGAGTAGTATTGTAAGACTTCTAAGGCAGTCATTGTAGGTTACTGTAGCTTTAAATCCTGTTACCCTTAATTCCTTGATTTCTCCTCTAGTCAGTTCCCCTGATAAAACTAGTCTTGGCTCTGATAAAATGAGATTAATATTCAGGGTATGTTGGCCCTGCACGGCAGGAATTAATACTTCTGCACCGTGTTACTTTACTTAGTAGAAACCTGACTGCCATTGGGGTTTTCAGTAGGTCATTACATCACAACTTTAGCTTGAAGTTGCTAGGTTTGTGTCCGGGTGCTGTGGAGCTACTCCCAGTCACTATAAGTTTTGCTGACAAAGTCCATGAAGCTGATGAGCTCAGCGTTTACCTTTGACAGGCTTGTAATCCAGTTCATGCCAGTTTCTAGCGGCCAAGAAATGGTAAGCTGCCATCATGGAGCTGTGACATGGCCAGTGTCCAACAGGAATGGCGGCCTTGGGGTGACTCTCTTCCTCCTGCCACATAGCTTAGGTTGCTTCTGCCTTCCTCTCACATTCTTCTCTAACTGTTTAACCTTCCTCCCTATACAATAGAGGGGTATATTATACGTTACTAGTCAGCACCATCTAGTGGTGGAAATTGTATTACTGCCTAGGATGGTCTTACAACACTTTTATACATGTAAATACAGTTCACAATGACATGGCTATACAGAGAAAAGAAATAAGTTTGTAGTATCCCTTTCACACGACAGGTGGGACACTGCATACGCCACTTCTTTAAACTAAGCCGACCACGGCTTATCTTGACTCGTAGTGGTATCTCCTGAAAAAGTGTAGAAAAATGCACCGCATACACATTCACTTCAATTACATTCTTTCACACCACACATATATATATATATATTAATATTATAAAATAGAGTATAAAATTATACATTAATAAATAGCATAAATATTCAGCATTAAACATATCCTTGTACTCTAGAGACTCTTGACGCAAAGGTGACAAAGGGGTGTCGCTACTTCTTTGCTTGACGGTGACAAAATGGGAGGTGTTTCATATGGGGGATAACATAGTCCATGTCAAAGTTCAAAGTCTCTCAAGGCAAAGGTGAAACTGGCTTGGTGGTTACATAACAGTCTCAGAAAATTGTCCTTCTGGGTACATTGCTTAAACGTTGCATAAAACATGGTTATTGTCCCTTTAAATAACCTGAAAAGGGGGTAAAATGGGGCTAAATGGCGCAAAAAGGGCGCAACTGGGATTGTAGATATGGCTCCATACAGCACTGGAGTCCAGCAGGTAAACCTGATCAATATTCAAAAGGGCCACAGGCTCAAGAGTGACCTCAGAAATACTGTCATAATGCCCAAAAACAAAACAAGTAAAACGCACAACCGAAGGCATAGTCTCTGTAATGGAGTGAAAAGATAATAGTCACTGTGGCTAGTCAGCCGACTTACGGTTTAGGAAGTTCAAGTTCAAGGGTATGGATCCTCCTCGGAGGGGACATCTGTAGTGAGTGGGCTTCCAGACTCCCACTCATCTGTAAAACACATTCTGACACCTCCTATGCAGGTCGCATATAACCTTTTCTACTTCGGGGAGGAATCGGCGTACCCCTGTGGCATAGGGACCAAGGGGACACTCGGCAGGTGTATAGAGAACTTCTTCTCCCGGCTGCAAATTATGAAGCAGGTCCAGCAGGTCCGAGGGTATTTAACCGCTCGCCGGTTGACAAAATAGTCCATTCCTGACTCTAGATCTGTCAGGAACCCGTACCCCTTTTGCTTATCAAAGACTTTGACGCGTTCGTGTCTCCTTTCCAATTCGGGCAGCGCTTCTGTGGGGTAACGGAGCATCTTATTCGTCAACTTTTCAAAATGCTGCTTGTTTCAATTAACTTTTGCAAAGCGAGTCTCCTGCTACTCTATTAATAACTCCTGCTGCTTCACATATGTGGATAACAGCCAACATGGTGGAATCGGACCTGATTAAATCAGAATGGGATGTTATCCCGAGCATCTCCCAGCGCTTCCTCTGGGCAGCGACAACGCCCATGTGGAGATCTCCCGCCGACTGCGCTCCTTTGGGTCCACTAAAGCTTGAATCTGAGTGTACTTACACTCCGCCATTTTAGGATGAGCACGAGATCTGGCACGTTGCTCTCGGCAACAGCTCACGTCACTTCTGCACCGCCCACTAGGTTTCTCGCGGCGCTCAAATCTAGGCCCACCTCCGGGGTTGCACCTTACTCAAGCCTAAAACAGTCACTGTCAATCTAGCACCCAATAGGTGGAGCTTCACAAAAAGGGCGCGATTACAGTTTCTCTTAAGCAAAAACTACGCAATAGGCCCAACACAACAACAACTGGGCAAAGTCCATGGGGTTTAAACAAAAATGGCCCTGTACAATCACTTTCACATTATGAAACACATTAAAGCGGCTTTTTCAGCCTACTTACAGGGATTTCTTTCTTGAACAGTTCCTTGACTGCTGGTATTTTCAGTATTTGTAATCTGAACATCCGATGACGTCACAACTGTATCCTGCAAGGTAAATGATTATGCACTGGCACCTCGATCATGTAAAAATTCAGCCCAAATGGTAGTTGGTTCCGTACACCAGTATGAGTGGCATTGCGCAACCTGTTGAAGATGAGCGGTATGAAGTTTCATCAATAAGGTCGGTATTTTCTTTCACTTTACGGGGATCCACACTCTCCTTAGTGGAGTTTCTTTTGGAATTTCTTCTTCCATATCTTCGAGTTCAGTATCGGAACCCGGGGTTGACAAATCATGCGGTCCTGGTACAACTTGCTCTGCGGCAGCTGATCTCAGTAGTTCACACCAACGGGGACTGCCATAATACTTGGGTTCAGCCTCAAGCTTGGGTCTTGGTCTTGAACGTCTTCGCCTATGTAGCGTTCCTCCAGGGTATCGCTCTTTTCTTCCTGGGTAAATATCTTGCCTTTCTTTAGGAGGCTTAGTTGCTGGCGTTCCTGCACTTACATGGTGGCCTTCACTCTGGGCCACAGAGAACGGTCCTCCATCTTGCTTCCTTGCAGGTCTGGCAAGTTCTTTCTTCTGATTTGCCGCCCCCTAGGTTCTTTTGCATAATGGGGGAGGCGTACACATTAGGCGACATAATGTAAGTCTATGGTGTTGCAGCAAACAATATTTTTCCCGCTTCTCAAATGGGCGGTGACTTAATTTTCCCCGCTTCTGGGGTGATGATGGCGTAGCAAAAATTAACTGTTATGGCGTTTGGGCGCCATTTTGGATGCAATTTACAGTCCATTCACTGACAGCAATCACTTGTAATAAATGTTCAGGTGTCTATCTCAATAACACAGTTCTTTTTAGCAAGAAGGGGTTTATTCGCATGCTATTCGCATATGGCGTATGGTTTGTAATCCTGTTCATGACGCCAATTTTCTGCAGCGGACTGGTACCGCAGGGGGGGACACGTGAGCTTCAGGGTTATGTCACATTGTGGTGTTGCCGATGGTTTTTACTCACGGTTTCTGCTGACTGCCCCTGGACCAGCGTGCAGTTGCGTGGAGGGTGGACACAACTTCCCTCGGGGCACACTCCGTATGCAGGACTCCACCAGATGGTCAGATGAGGTGCCTTTGGTGGTAATTTTGACCGTGTCGGTCGGCTGGGTCCTGTTTATCCGTGACACCAGTGTCTTAGGGTAGACACACCCTTGGTAGCAATAATGAGGCAGTTTTAAGATGTAAAATAAACTCTTTACTTTTTGCCTTGAGGTTGGATGTCATAAAGGTACAATTTCTTTAGTAGGCAGCAGATGTTACAGAGTAGTATTATAAGACTTCTAAGGCAGTGATTGTAGGTTACTGTAGCTTTAAAACCTGTTACTTTTAATTTCCTTAATTTCTCCTCCTAGTCAGTCCCCTGATAAATCTAGTCTAGGCTCTGGATAAATGAGATTAATATTCCAGGGTATGTTGGCCCTGCACGGCAGGAATGAATACTTCTGCACCATGTTACTTTAGTAGAAACCTGACTGCCCGTTGGGGTTTTCAGTAGGTCAGTAGGTTTGTGTCCGGGTGCTGTGGAGCCACTCCCAGTCACTATAAGTTTTGCTGACAAAGTCCATGAAGCTGATGAGCTCAGCGTTTACCTTTGACAGGCTTGTAATCCAGTTTATGCCAGTTTCTAGCGGACGAGAAATGGTAAGTTGCCATCATGGAGCTGTGACATGGTCAGTGTCCAGCAGGAATGGCGGCCTTGGGGTGACATTCTCCTCCTGCACATAGCTTAGGTTGCTTCTGCCTTCGTCTCACATTCTTCTCTAACTGTTTAACCTCCTCCCTATGCCATAGAGGGGTATATTTGTACGTTACTAGTAGAGATGAGCGAATCATGCAAAAAATTATTCGCCAAACATTCGCCGAACTTTTCCTAAAATTCGTATATTCGACGAATAGATTCGTTGTATTTGCGTACAAAATATACGTTATTATGTGCTACTTGCGAATATTCGCTCACTAATAACGAACGTTCATTTTTTCAAAAGGTACGCAACTTTATACGCTTTTACTCTATACACTGTTGCATACGAATATAAGTCTTGCAAATGCACGCACAACGCTAGGTCGTGGCATAAGAACCTCAGAGTCAGAGCGAATTTTGCAAGATGGCAACGGCAAGCAGGCGTTCGTGTCCATTCAGCTCTGAAGAGCTAAAGTACTTGGTCCAGAAGATGGACAAGCTGGGCTATGATGGCAGTGGCACCCATCAACACCCGCACCAAGAAAAAAATAAAATAGTGGAGCGGGTGATACAAGGCCTGCGCCATCACTGTCAGAGTGAGCGGACCCCGGGCCAGGTTCAGAGGAACTGGTCGGACCTCAAATTGAAGTGCCCAGAGTGGCTAAGGCAGATCCGGGATGAGATACGAGAGGGTGAGTAACTCAAAATATTTGATAAGTAACATGTTAAAAAATTAGTTTACTATCTGTATTGAATATGTACCAGTGCCATTAAAGAAAACCTTATAGGACAACGTGGGAGTGCGTAGGGCGCTGCAGCAATTTTCTTTCATGCTAGGCCACGCCTATAACTCCACTCAAAGGCTAGGGCTACACGATGACATTTGTCGCTCGACATTATGTCGCACCAATGTCGGGCGACAATTTTTATAATGGAAGTCTATGGTGTGGCACTGCGACATGCGACATGCTGCGACTGCGACACGGCAGTCGCAGAAAAGTCCATCCAGGATGGGTTTTTCTGCGACTGTCGTGTCGCTGTCGCAGCATGTCGCATGTCGCAGTCAACACCATAGACTTCCATTGTAAAAATTGTCGCGAACACTGTCGCGAGTGTAGTTGTGCACTATGTGACGCGTGACTTACTGTAGCCCTAGCCAAACAAGTGAAGGTATTCTCAGATACGTGCCCCTTCCCAGTAATTTGCCTTAGGCTACATTCACATATGTGACATTGATCTGGCAGGCTGTTCCACGGTATTTGTCCTGCCAATTCCCGGCGTTCTTGCGGATAGCGGTTGGATCAGCGCCGTCCCCCATTATTGTTAATGGTGCTGGCCGTTTCTCCCTTTTGTGTCAGGCAAATGCCGGATCCGGACAGATCCGGTGGGCTGTTCCTGACCATAACAGCCCGCCGGATCTCTAGCGCTAGTGTGAAAGTACTCTTATGTGCCCTTTATAGTTAGCGCTTCCTCCTCCTACACACAGACTCAAAGATGTGCTCATGCTGCAGCTAATGTGTCTGGAGAGGGTGATTTAAAATATATTCCCACAATAACGATATTAAGAATTTATCACAATAAATACCAATTTAGAAGAAAAAAACACTTTGGGCCACAAGGAGAAGACATTATACTGTATGGGGGCAGCCACAAGGAGACATTATACTGTACGGGGGCCACAAGGAGACATTATATTGGACGTCAGGGAAGGTGAAGGGACTGCTCCCTGCTTACCGTCACCCGTCTCTGCTTCCTATGGATGCAAAGACAGCTGACCACGGGACATAGCCACCCGTTCCCGGACACAGCTGCTAAAATCCTGACTGTCCTGCCGAATCCGGAAAGGTTGGGACTGGAGCTATGGTATACTAGTGCATTGTATGTGCTGTATTTCTATTTGTTATGTTTGTACCTGCAGAATGTGACACACAGACATCTTTTATTCATTCATTCAACCCCCCCACCCCTCCCAACAAATGCTCCCTCCATCAAATATGCAGATATTCTATGTTCCCTTCACTCCCCATCATATCGCCCTCCTCTCACCCATAATATCTTCATAGTAGTATACAGTGTTAGTATTAAAACGGTCATCATAACAATTGTGTATGGATTTATGTTGCAGAGCAACGTCAGCGACGTCGCCGGCAGCGTCGTGCCCGGACGGCCCCTGAAGGGCCTTCTAGTAAGTGTAAACATATTTAATTAATTTTTAATCCAGGCTATGTGGGAGTGCAGCAGCAGTGATATAAGAGCACTAGTGGTTAGGAATGGGATCCAGCCCCAAACTATTCAGATGTATCAACATCAGAAGTTACAACTGTTCATTTGAGTTGAATGTAATGTCATTATTTAAATTTTGACAGCTGCTGCACCAGAGAGGAGCTCCTCTGCCCCTCCTCCACCCCACCCTGAGAGGACTCCACCTGGCCCTCATACACCCCCAGCCCAGCTACCAGAGGCAGAAGGTAGGTAAAATAAAAAGTGTAATGGGTGGCCCTTCTGTCTTCAAAATACAAGCTAATTTTATGTTTTATCTTTTATAGCTCCAACCGTCAGGGGGGATATCGATTTTTCCCCAGGCCCATGGGAAGACAACCCAGTATGGGTGTCCCGTAAGTACAAACCCCTAATTCACAGAAGTGTAATATTTTCAAGCACTAGGATCATGCCACCCAACATGTTATTGATAACTAGACTGTGTACACATTATGTTCTCCAAGTGGTTAGTGAAGCCGACATATCACAATAATTGTAAAATCAAGTTAGTTAAAGAAGGATAAATTTGTGTTACCCCAAAAATATTTAACAAAAATGTGAATCATATTATGCAGCGCTCAGATGCCATTTGCAGCGGGGCGACCCTTCCCCTCCAGGGCCCTCTAAGGAGATGTCTCTCTTGTCCCAGTGTAGGAGTGCCAAGTGTATTTTAGGCCTACAGTGTCCCTGGGGTATGTGTCACGGTGTTCCTACCTTGATGGACGAATAGGCCCCAGGCGGTGGCTCTGGTTGCAAAAATGATAGGTGGAATAATTGAGGGTCGTCGAGTGAAATGAAGTCCAGACCATCACTGGGGTATTACAATTATAGTACATTCGCAATCTCTTTTAACAAAGCGAGACACAGCCCTGCACCTCACATAGATCCAGAGATCTGCCCCAATTACTCTGCTACATCAAGCTGGTTACTAAAGGGTAGTGTGACTAGTGTCTATTCTGCTGCATGTCAGGACTCATGTCCATCTCTCCCTATCATAGCTCAGGACAGGAGGCAGTTGAAAATTTAAACTGAGCATGTGCGGCAGTTCAAAGAAAATTTAGAAAAAAAAAATGGCTCATTATTTAAAAATATACTTCACTGAATAACTGAGTCAGTTATTATATATTATATACAAAATATTTCATGACATGCAACTAGTATTCAGATCCAGGTGCTGCTTTGAAAGTTTAGAATATTTTTCGTGGGACAACCCCTTTAACTTGATATTACATACTAATTATATTCCTGTTTCCACCCCTACAGACATACCATCTGACTTCGAGATGGAGGCCGCCAAACGGCGATTTGGCGTGAAGCTCCACGCTGCCACCCGCCTCCTATGCAGCCTCCAGCTGGACCACCTGGAGCTGCAGCAAATGATGGCGGCACGTCGGCATCCGCTTTAATTTTTATTTTATTTATTTTTTGTATTTTTCTGTTTTTAAAAAGTTATTTTATTATTATCATTATTATTATTATTATTAATATTAGGTATATAACCTGTGGTTTGATGTTTTTGTACACCTTTAACCCCTTCCTGACATACTGTGAAGAAATATTGTTAGGAAACATATATGTACGTAACGCACAAGTGCTGCCAAAAATGACACGGAACAGGCCACTCCAATACAAGGGGTATAAAGAAGGGCCTCATTCACATTGTGGAACAATTGTTCTTGTTGTGGGACCCATACACTCATAAAGCCTATGCACAAAGTGACAAGTCTGCCAAAAATTACAAGGAACAGGCACTCCGATACACCTTTTATTACACATAAAGGAGGGCATCAGACACACCCATGAAAAATTAAGATTGATGGCCTGCTGGTGAACAGACCCATGAAAACATTATTTTTGAGGGACTGGTGGTGAACAGACCCATGAAAACATTACTTTTGAGGGACTGGTGGTGAACAGACCCTTGAAAACATTATGGTTGAAGGCCTGGTGGTGAACAGACCCATGAAAAGATTATGGTTGAAGGCCTGGTGGTGGACAGACCCATGAAAACATTAATTATGGGGGTAACGTTAACTAACAACAGCTACAAGCATAGAAAACGGAGGAGGAGGTAGACAACAGTGTTTGCTTTTGAAATAGGGTTTTGTAGACTTCGGGTTTACTAGACATTTGGCTGTAAAATTATGGGCCGGCTGACAGCAACAGTGGGAAGACAGCACTCAGACTATTCTGCCCTGCAAGGCCTGATCTAATCACCAGCATCAGCAAGAGGAGTATGAAATTCGGATGTAATCCAGCCTTTATTCATTTTTATAAAGGTATTTTTTTTAACACTGCCTGGTGACAGATTTGTCCATTTGGGTGTCACCCCCCCCCCCCCCCCAGCGGCACTAAAAACCCTCTCTGACATGACACTTGAGGCTGGGCAGGAAGTAAGCCCTAGTGCATAGTGGGACAGTTCCGGCCACTGTTGTAATCTGCCTGCCCAGAAGTCCAGGGGGTCTGAGAAGAGGCTTTGTGAGCCAGACTGCAGGTAAGTCTGAACCTGCTCATTGAGGCGGGTGATCTGGGCCTGCTCACTTGGCTGCAGCTGTTGGGAGCCTACAGAGAAAAATTCCTGCATCATACTCATTAGGCTTAACTGTCTGCTGCTGGTTGTGGCAGAATGTGGATTACTCGGCCGGACCTCCTTCTCAGACATGCTGGCAGCAGGCTGGGGCTGGCTGAAAGCTCTGGCCAGGTTACTACATAGCTTCTCCCGCAATGAGACTAATTTCTCTTCCCTTTCCTGGGGAGGAAAACAATCCCCCATGTTGGATTGATACCGCGGGTCCAGAAGCATCGCCAGCCAGTATTCGTCAGTCTGCCTTATGTTTAGGATACGCCTGTCAGTGCGTAAGCATGTGAGCATACAACTCGCCATCCTGCCCAGCGTGCCTGAGAGGCCACTTCTTTCCATCTCAGCCTCTCTCTGAGAAACTTCTGTGTCCCTGAAAGTCTCATCCTCCACCTGTGTCTCCTCCTCCTCCTCCTGGTCATCAACATCACCCTCATTAAAATCCTCCTCCTCTCCCCCTCCTCTAACTGAAGCTCCTCATCCTCATCCTGCTCCACAAGGGAACTTTGGCGTTGGGGCTCCCCTACAGTGACAGCATGGCGGCCGGTAGACAAATGACCAGGATTTCCTTCCCCCATTGCCCCCTGCTGCATGAGTGTGAGTGTCTTTTCCAGTACAAATATTATTGAAATTATGTCATTCACACCGCAGCTGTCCCAGCTGACCAATTTGGTGGCTTCTTCTAAGGGCCTTAGAACAGTGCAGGGATCTCGGACCAGCCTCCACTGCCGGAAATCAAAGCCGCACCTGCTCCCTATGCTGGAAGATTCTGGCTGCTGCTGGACAAAATCGTCCACTGCTCTATGCTGCTCTAGGAGTCGCTGCAACATATGAAGAGTGGAATTCCACCGTGTCGCCACGTCACCTATTAAGCGGTGTGGTGGAAGACCATTTTGACGCTGCAGTTCCAGCAGGGCGTGCCGAGATACATATGAATGGCTAAAATGAGTGCAAAGCTTCCGCGACTTTGCCAGCACTGTGCTCAGGCCAGTGAATGTTTTTAGAAATCTTTGCACCACTAGATTTAGCACATGTGCCATACAGGGAGCATGTGAGAATTGACCCAGGTTCAGCGCTGCCACTATATTTGTCCCATTGTCAGTCACTACCTTGCCCACTTCCAGCTGACGTGGAGTCAGCCAGTGCGCTATTTGCTGCTTCATGTAATGCAGCAAGCGCTGGCCTATGTGGCTGCTACTGCCAAGACAAACTAAGTCTAACACCGCTTGGCAGCGTTTCACCTGACACATGTGATATGAAGGAGCGAGGGTAACTCGCTGCCCTGACGCTCCAGCAGGCGGACTGCCCGTGGAGGTGGAAGCGGATAGTTGTTGGGTGCTCTGCTGCAATCCTGGCTGGAAAGCACATGGAGGTGCCAACAGCAATTGACCGGGTTGCTGGGGTGTTCCTGTCTCGCTGCCACTAAATACATTCAGCCAGTGGGCAGTAAAGGACATGTATTGCCCCTGGCCGTAAGCACTGCTCCAGGTGTCCACCGTGACGTGCACCGTGCTGCAGAGAGACAGCTGCAGGGAGCGTCCAATATTCTCTGCCACGTGGGAGTAAAGGGCGGGGATAGCTTTGTTTGAAAAGTAATGCCGGCTAGGGACCTGCCAGCGTGGCTGAGCGCAAGCCATTAGCTCCCTAAAAGCTGGGCAGTCAACCAGCTGGTACGGCAGAGACTGCACAGCCAGCAACTTTGTCAGGTGACCGTTCAGTTTGCGTACTGTCGGATTACTTGTGGCGTAAAACTGCTTCCTGGCCACGCACTCGGCAGCCGAACGAGAGGAGGTGGAGACATGCGGCGACGATGAGGTGGATGTACTACTTACACCCCGGGATGCGGGCTGAGCTATGACCCTGGATGCGGCCTGCCTGACAGAAGGGACCCCCAGAGAAGTAACCAGCTCTTTACTATTATTGGGCTGCTCTAAATTGCCGGCATGACGCCGCTTCAAATGGTTCCACAGAGCAGTGGTCCCAACATTTGCGGCTTTCCCACGGCTCAATTTCTGCTTACAGAAATTACACGTGGCCATACTGCTATCCCCCGGCAGAGTGGTAAAATACTTCCACACATCCGACGTGCGCCCTCCACAGCTGGCCAAGCTTCTCGCACGCTTACTTCCTGGTGCCGGCCCCACTATATTTGGGGTCTCGCTAGTTTCCAGGGAAGCACTAGCCCTGGGCCTAACTCGCCTCTGCCCTCTGTTGCTGCCACTACTAGTCAGGGCCGGCCTTTGGGGTGTGCGACGCAGCGTCAGGTCATAGTGTACGCCGGCAGGGAAGACAGTGGAGCGGGGAACCTGATGGCAGCGCAGAACAGGTAAGTATGTTTTTGTAAAGTGGCTGGGTGGGCTGATCTGAGGTCTGAGGGGGGGCACAAGACGCTGGTCTGAGGGGGGCACAAGACGCTGATCTGAGGTCTGATGGGGGCACAAGATGTTGATCTGAGGTCTGAGGGGGGGCACAAGACGCTGGTCTGAGGGGGGAACAAGACCCTGATCTGAGGTCTGAGGGGGGCACAAGACCCTGATCTGAGGGGGGCACAAGACGTTGATCTGAGGTCTGATGGGGCACAAGACGCTGATCTGAGGTCTGATGGGGGCACAAGACGCTGACCTGAAGTCTGATGGGGGCACAAGACGCTGACCTGAGGTCTGATGGGGGCACAAGACGCTGACCTGAGGTCTGATGGGAGCACATTGTGTTGATCTGAGGTCTGATGAGGGCACAAGACGCTGATCTGAGGTCTGATGGGGGCACAAGACGCTGATCTGAGGTCTGATGGGGGCACAAGACGCTGATTTGAGGTCTGATGGGGCACAAGACGCTGATCTGAGGTCTGATGGGGGCACATTGTGTTGATCTGAGGTCTGATGGGGCACAAGACGCTGATCTGAGGTCTTATGGGGGCACATTGTGTTGATCTGAGGTTTGATGGGGGCACAAGACGCTGATCTGAGGTCTGATGGGGGCACAAGACGCTGATCTGAGGTCTGAAGGGGGACACAAGATGTTGATCTGAGGTCTGATGGGGCACAAGACGCTGATCTGAGGTCTGATGGGGGCACATTGTGTTGATCTGAGGTCTGATGGGGGCACAAGACGCTGATCTGTGGTAGTACCACATTATCAGTACTAGTGTTATCTGTGATTTTACACAGGACTGCAGGTAACACTACTACATTTTCTATACTCAGATAGCCCTCTGAGACTTTATCGCCCAAGGGCCCACCTGAACCTGGAGCCGGCCCTGGGCTGACGTCACACATGCCAGAAGGACTCAGAGGGTGGTAGGAGAAAGTTAGCGGCTGCACTGTTGTAAGTAAGTGCCCCCAAACAACGTGATGACCGGGGGGGGGGGGGTGTTTAATTGGGAGCGGGACTATATACTTAAGGCCCCATCCATATACTTAAGGCCCCATCCTGTATAGGATAATAGAGATGGCAGTCATGGCACACATAACTCACACATGATTAAACACCAGTGAGGGGTTTAGTGATGTGAGCTATGTGTGTGCCATCTCCATTATCCCATACAGGAAAATATAGTGACAGTATTAAAAGTCAGACTGTATAGAGCTATAAATACAGTGCAGAGACATATAGAGAATAGAGTGATATAGGACAATATAGAAAGCTATAAATACAGTGTATATATATATATATATATATGTATACTAGCTGAAGGACGCAGATTCGCCTGGGTATATTTAATTTATTTATTTTACTGTTTGTGTGTGTGTGTCATTAAAAGATATCGAGAGTGACCTCTACAGTGCCTGCCCCTTTAACAGTGACCTCTACAGCGGCCCGGCCCTTTAACAGTGACCTCTACAGCGGCCAGCCCCTTTAACATTGACCTCTACAGCAGCCCGCCCCTTTAACAGTGACCTCTACAGCAGCCCGCCCCTTTAACAGTGACCTCTACAGCAGTCTGTTCATTTAACAGTGACCTTTACAGCAGGCCGCCCCTTTAACTGTAACATCTACAGCAGCCCGCCCCTTTAACAGTAACCTCTACAGCAGCCTGCCCCTTTAACAGTGACCTCTACAGCAGCCCGCCCCTTTAACAGTCACCTCTACAGCAGCCCGCCCCTTTAACAGTGACCTCTACAGCAGTCTGTTCATTTAACAGTGACCTTTACAGCAGGCCGCCCCTTTAACTGTAACATCTACAGCAGCCCGCCCCTTTAACAGTAACCTCTACAGCAGCCTGCCCCTTTAACAGTGACCTCTACAGCTTCCCGCCCCTTTAACAGTGACCTCTACAGCTGTCCGCCCTTTAACAGTGACCTCTACAGCTGCCCACCCCTTTAACAGTGACCTCTACAGCTGCCCGCCCCTTTAACAGTTATCTCTACAGCAGCCCACCCCTTTAACAGTGACCTCTACAGCAGCCCGCCCCTTTAACAGTGGCCTCTACAGCTGCCCACCCCTTTAACAGTGACCTCTACAGCAGCCCGCCCCTTTAACAGTGACCTCTACAGCAGCCCGCCCCTTTAACAGTGACCTCTACAGCTGCCTGCCCCTTTAACAGTGACTTCTACAGCATCCCACCCCTTTAACTGTGACCTCCACAGCAGCCCGCCCCTTTAACTGTGACCTCCGCAGCAGCTAGAGTGGCCACTGTCTTCACCCCAGAAAGCCAGACCTCACCAGCCATTCCCCCAAACGTGAAACAGCGCCCCCAGTTCCCATGAAGACACACCACTAAACATGAGGCCACGCCCCCCTGGCTCCATGAAGACACGGAGGAGAAGCTGTCTGAGTGTGAGCTACTGAAAGGGTGGACATCCCTGTGTCAGTCCAGGCACTGTGTCGGACGGAGAACAGGTAGCCAGAAAACTGT
>ONZH01008875.1:0-110387 GCA_900303285.1 Rhinella marina
GTGGCTATTTTGACTGCGACCCAGACAAATGTCGCACAGAGATTTTTGGGATCAAGCTATATACGTGACAGCAAAATACCTGGTTGTATTAAGTGACGTACAGAAAGTGTCACCTGGACAGAAAATACGGATTGGAGTGAGTGTACTGAACTGTGACAGACAGAATGGTTCCACATGCTGCTGTGTGAAATGGATTTGTATCACTGAGATATAACATTAAAAAAAAAGGGGGTTATATATGGCGATAGCTGCACTACTGGTGCCAGCCAGCCAGCCAAGCCAGGAGACAAAAAAAAAAAATTCTTGTAGCCCTTAGAAGGGCTGTTCTTTGTGGGTGATTCCTGCCTAACAGAGAACTAAATGCAGGCCCTAACACTCTCCCTGAAACGCAGCAGCTCTATCCCTAACGACATCCAGACAGCATCTGAGCCGAGCACCGTGGCCAGTCACTAGTATATTCCAGGGTCACCTGATCAGGCCAGCCAACCCCTGCTATCGACATGTAAGGGCCCCACGTGATGCTGGGTGTACCGCAGAGTCTCCTGGCTTGTGATTGGCTGAGTTTATAGGCGCCAAAAATGCATGATGCGGAAGTTGCCATTTCCTTGAGCATGGCGAGATACTCGTCCTAGCAGCGAGCACTTACGAGTACCCTAATACTCGAACGAGCACCAAGCTCGGACGAGTATGCTCGCTCATCTCTATTCAATGTATAATTGGCACTTTCTAATCTAAATGAAATTGTACAGTTATTAATTGCAGATATGACAATGAAATAAGTGTAATGCTAAAATGTAGCATTATGTACATATTATGTAATATACAGTGATTATAATAGTTATAAATGTGCTTTAACTGTTTGGCCCAAGGAAAGCCCAGAATAAAACCAAGGAATGAGGTTCTTTCTAATGGGGTTTTCTGGGATTTTGATATTGATGGCCTATCCTATTTTTATTAAGCATAAGAAATTTTAATTAAAAAATCTCTCTCACCTCATCCACTTTATCTGACTTCTATGTCACAATGAACACCATATTTCTCAATGTATTCACAAACTAGTAATAATACATTGATAAATCTGCTTACCTTGTATTATTAACCTGGCTGCCTGCACGCCACCACTAGAGGGAAGCTCAGTGCATAGGTATTTATACAGTTACCATTTACAGGAGGCTGAATAATCTCTTTGCATTGTAGTGGTGGTTGCATGAATTGAAGTGCTTTTACATCGTGAAGATATAGTGATGGGTTCTCTTTAGAATAAAACTCTAGGCAAAACTGATGCTGAGGGGGCACACAATGATGGTGATATTCTTTCTTTGGTGTTTCTTAGAGTCCCTTTGTCATTAACCTGCCCTTGGCCCATACACTAGGCAGTGAATTTTTGCCAGGAGTGTTCGTTGAACAATCCTCCATAAGACTCTTTTTTTAAATTGACATAAATATGAAAAATCTAATGACCACTAGAATGATGGAAAATAATGCATTACTGGGACTTTGTTACGGTATACAACATTAAATCCACTCTACTGTCTAGTAATATGTTATATGGAGGCCATACGTAAAGCTGAATGATTGATTTACATCCCTATGAATTTTTGAAGTAATTAAGAAATAAATAATTATATCACTCAGCTCTTGCACATTTCGCCAGTCATTTACATAATTGATCTGCTTTATACTTCTATATTTGGTACTTCCGTCTGATTCACAAAATTGTCCATTAAATAAGTGGCTTGAGTAATTGAAATCCAGCCAAGACATGCAAATCTCCGTAAAAGGCTCAGCGATCAGCAAGGCTCGTAAACTGAAAAACGGCTTTTATACTAATCACAGAGAAGCATTTTGTATATCAAATGAGCTTTAACTTAAAAAAAAAAGTTTGAAAAACTTTAAAGGGGACCTGTCACATCAAACCAGGGGTGGGCTGGCAATAGACCTACAGGGAAATTTCCCAGTGGGCTGATGCCCAGAGGGACACCCAATCCCTCCTCACGGCGCTGTCTAAGTACATAATGATCTGGTGCCCTTATTATTAATTAGCATCAGACACTTATGTACCTGGCTAGCAGCTGGTCTCCTGTATTCAACTGTAGCACCGTCCTCAGTATGGTGATAGGGCAGTATTTTATGCTGCACTATGGTATTTGTTTTGGCTGGGCCTGTCTGAGAGGGGCATGAGGGTAGTGGGAAATGCAGCAGTTACTACATCAGGCTGTAACACTAAATGAGTGGCATGTCTTTCCCACTCCACTTTATGGTGGCGCAGGGCAGTCGTGCCAACATTAGCAACAAATCCTGCATACTGCAACATTCTGCCAACACATCCTGCATACTGCAACATTCTGCCAACATATCCTGCATATGGCCACACTAACATCCCCCAGTGACTTGGTGAAAATATCCCACAGTGGCAAGTATGTCATTTTCCCTTCACCATTGCGTGAAGCCTGCCGTTGCTTTTATGAATCCGTGCACTGTTAGTGTGTTCGTCACAGGTAGTCTCCCGAGTAGCAGATGGTGTACCCGTACCGCGAATGTGGCAGCAGTTCAACAAGATGCATGTGGTGATATATTAGACTGCCCTTTAATACCTAGGCACAGTAAGTCTATATGTAAAATAATGGATTAACTATGAATGTGGCAGCAGTTGAACAAGATGCAGGGGGTGATATATTAGACCGCCCTTTAATACTGAGGCACAGAAAGTCTATCTGTAAAATAACAAATTAACTATGAATGCGGCAGCAGTTGAACAAGATGCACATGGCAATATATTAGACCACCCTTTAATACTGAGGCACAGAAAATCTATCTGTAAAATAATTGATTAGCTTTGAATGGGGCAGTAGATGAACAAGATGCATCGCCGATTACACTCAACCTGCATTCTCCCTGCAGTCTCCCTACGCTCTCCCTACAGTCTAAAAAAACTCTCCTTACCCAATATTCCTTTTTAAACCATTTTCAGCAACATTGTCCCTAGCGCATGAGCATTTGCCATGTCTCTCCCTATGCTCAGCTCACAGTGAAATGGCAGAGACCGTGTGGGATGAGGTTTTTAAAAGGCTGTGATATCACAGTGGGATGGCTAACAGCGGATTGGCTGGCTGCATGGTATTTTGGGTGACCTCATATTCCCGGGCTTCTTACTTTCACTGTGTAACATGTACAGACGCCATTTTAGAAAAAAAACTATTTGTTACCACAAAGCGAAAGGAAGTTTGGATTTGTGGCAAATCAAATTTTTTTAAAACTTCGGATTGAATTCTACTTCGGATCTTTCAATGCTTCATCACTATTATATATCAATCTGTTCAGCAACTCCTGTTCTATAACCTGTAACATAATAGTAATTTAAGCCCTTAAGTTGTCCTCAACATTTTATTTAGCTGTTTCTTGGTTATATCTGATCCTAAGAGATGACATACGGTATTTTCATTAGGCTTGAGCCGAAGTCGCTTCGTTCAAACACTTTGTTTTAATGCTGTCCGGAGACCTGTCTCTGTACAGCATTAAAATATATTGCCTCCGTGAAGGCAAAATTAGTTTCAACATTTCACACGAAGTCGCGCGAGACATTGGCGAATGAATTCGTTATTCATTTTTGCATCTTTAAAAACATTTAAAATTAGCAATCCAAAGTTGGGTTTACTGCGACCTGGTACCCCGGTACCAAACCCCCTCCAGATTGCTATTTTAAAATGTTTGTAAAGACACAGAAGTGATTACCAAATTCATTCACCGAAGTTTCACGAGACTTTGGCTGAAGCGAATTTAATCACGGCAGCTAGAATAGTAAAACTAATGTTTTTATGTCACTTGTTGCGAATAGATATCACTGAAAGTAGTGGACGCTAAAATTCATCTTTTATTAGCAACTTATTGCAAATCACTTACAACATAGAACAGGGGGAGGGGTCTTGTAGACAATACTAGTGAACAAAAAAAAATTATATAAAATGGTTCAATACACCCCCATCAGCATATCATGTGGTCATTCAATGATTGGGTAGTGCTGCACAACGGCATTAATGGGTCACCATAAGCTCCACAATAACATCAGTGTGAGCCAAAAAGTGTTCCGTATTAATAATGCCGAACAACGGGGTTCAAAGACATTTAAGTCAAATGGCTCTAAAACGTCTGGTCAGTGACAATAGTGGACACGTCTTGTCAGATAACCCCCGGTATAGAATGGTCGGTACTAGGACAGAGACTAAATCGCCATAGTAGGCTTCAAAAGCTTAGGGATTAGTCATATGGGAAGGCCCGCTCATAACACTTGCATGCACCCCTTCCCAAACATCCGTATATAGAAGGGTGCCACACTATATGGGGGTGCAATTTACAGTAGACTCAGATCAGACCTATCTATCGGTGCCAAAAACTAGCTGAGGCTGCCTAACACTGCGTCCTAGCTCGACGCGTTTCGTACCCTGTACTCATCAGGAGCGGTATACAGTGCGGAAATACTACATAGCCTAAGCTGCGCTGCCACACTAGTGGTGTGTGGCGTCGCCTCCGGCACTATGACGGCCGCGGCGAGGTGGCCGAAAGTGCCCGTTTAAATGGAAAAAACCGTGCCCCCAAAGGGGAGAGGGAAGGCACAGCGCAGCCAATCGTGAAAGGGGGGAGGAGGCAAGACGCGCATCAATTCCACACCCCTAGCAATGAAGCTGCAAACAGGTAAGTTATCTTATCCCCAGGCTGATAAGGTGCAAAGGAATATACTGGGCAGGGTTACAAGCTGAGGAACAAGTGACAAATATAAAGGGACAATGACGGGACAAGTGAAACAGACCAGCATATAGACAGAGGTGATATACTGTGATGTAAAAACATACAGGTCTCTCCAGATATGCGCGGGGACAAAGTTAGTCAAATACACAGCGCCAAAGAAAAAAGACACGAAGTACCGCCCCATGGACTACAATAATCAATACAGCAACCTAGGGGCGAAAAACTGTAATCCACATAAAGACAGAAGCAGACTGGAAATCAATTAATAAAGCAGGCATATGATATATTTTCATTTAAGCCATGTGGCCGTACTGTACCCAGTCTAAAAGTCCATTGGGCTTCTTTATGCAGGAGATACTGATCAAAATCACCCCTCTAGGTGACGGTCTCACAATTTCGATGCATTGAAGTCTAACACATCGTGGGTCACCAGAGTGGTGGCGGTGTCAGCCTCATTCCTAATGTCGTTGAGGTGTTCGCCTATCCTTCGACGGAATTGACGGATAGTTTTACCCGACATATTGTAAGCACATTTACACGTGGCGAGATATACCAACCCAGCTGACTTACAATTGGCAAAACACCTGATCTCAAAGGTCCTTGAGGTGGTCGTACATGTAAAAGTACGTCCAGTCTTTATGGCATCGCACGCCACACAGCCCCACATCTAAAAAGTCCCTTTGGGACTCCGTTCAAGCCATGTCTTAGCCTGTGTGGTATGAAACAGGCTGTGAACAAGACGATCTTTTAAGTTCCAACCCCTATGATACGTGACAGCTGGGGACCGTCCGACCAGATGTCCAATGTCGGGGTCCATCTGCAAGATATTCCAATGTCTGTCTAAAATTTGCTTGATATGCGCATGTGCAACATCATATGTTGCTACCAAGCGAATTTGATCAGGGTCAGAAGCGAATTTGATCAGGGTCATGTCGTGGATTCAGTAGAGATTCTCGTGTCCTGGACACCGAATGTTGGTAAGCAGGGGCCAACACTCTTTGGGGATAGCCACGCCGCATGAACATATTCTCCAATTCTCTCGCTTTATGGCGAAAACCTGAGAAAGAAGAACAGTTCCGGCGAACCTGAAGGTATTGGCCTTTGGGGATCCACCGTTTAAGTGGCAGAGGGTGGCAACTATCCCAATGTAAAAAACTGTTGGTCGCTGTGTTTTTGTGGAACAGGCTAGTTTGAATCCTGCCATCAACAGCTTTTACAATGGTCAGATCTAAAAATGTGAATTGAGTGGGGCTAATTTCAAAGGTGAAGAAAAGACCTCAATTATTCACATTGAGGGTCTTCACACAATTACTAAAATCAACCTCTGAGCCTGTCCAAAAAATCAGGACATCATCGATGTACCTGAGCCACATCGAGATGTAACAGGACCACCCTTACAATTCTTCACCAAACACCACCTCCTTCTCCCACCAGCCCAGGTATAAGTTTGCGTAAGAAGGCGCGCATGGACTGCCCATGGCAACGCCCCTGAGCTGGTGGTAGAAGAAAGATGAAGTCCAACAAACTGATCACAAATTTGTTATGAGGTGTAAACTCCCTGCCCCGTGTCTGTAGGAAGTATCGTGCCCTTCTCATGAGGGATGGAGCTGTATAAAACCTCTACGTCGAGACTCGCAAGGAGGGTAATTTCCTCGACATAGAGACCATCCAATTTATTGACAAGCTGCATTGTATCCCTCAAATAAGAGGGCAGGGCAACAACAAAGGGTCTAAGAATGACATTCACGTAATTGCTTATTTGCTGCGTCAAGCTCCTAGTGCCTGACACAATTGGCCTGCCTTTAAGGGGATTAACCCCCTTATGAATTTTTGGTAGACTATAAAAGCAGGCCAATTGTGGATGACTAGGAAGAAGTGCATGATACTCTTCCTTACTGATCAATCTTGCTGACAAAGCGGGGGACAAGATGTCCTTGAGTTCTTTAAGAAAGAATCACTGGGATTTCCTGCCAGGATCCCATAGCAGTCTCTGTTTTTTAGAATATCAAGACACGTCTGAAGGTTCTGCTCTTGTCCCATAATGACAATATTGCCCCCTTTGTCCGCAGCCTTAATCACAATGGAAGAATCTTTCTCCAATGTTAATAGACCCTTTAGCTCCTCCTGAGTGACATTATTGACACCAAAACTAGCTTCCTGTGTTGACGTCAATTCTGCTACAACCATGTTATAAAAAACATCAAAAGGAGTGACATCACTTACAGGAGGGTTCAAACGGGACCGAGCTTTGATGTTTGTAAAGGGGCCCTCACCCGGAGAAGGGGCCCTCAGTGAGAATACGTAAATCCGCCAAATCAGACAATTCGATACCCAATTCAAGACACTGTCGTTTATCATGATGCATAAAAAAATTTCTCCATTTTAATTTTCTGGTGAATAAATTAAGGTCTTTAACCCAGCTAAACAAATCAAAAGCGTGGGAAAGAACGAAGGAAAGGCCTTTCTTCAAGATATCTAATTCACTACTATTGAGTAACCTGTCCGAGAGATTGATGATTTGTACATCATCAGACTCTGAGATGGGGATCGGGGACACTTTTAGACCCATATTTAGGGATTCTTCCTGTCCCTTAGTAGGTAGTTTGATATTGGGGTCACCTGCCCTAAACCCCCCTCCTCTGTTGGGAACCTCTTCCTCTATTTGGTCTGTTTCTAGTCTGACCCCTTCATCCAGTTGGCTTAGGATGTTGGGGGTTCCGGGGGAGTATTGTATCCGTTTCACCCTCAGATGAGGGTTTCTAGCACTCAGATCAGTTTCTAGCACTCGGACAGGTTTTTCTTTGTAATCGAAAAGTCGACCCTCCCTGAAGTCAGCAATATCTCTGAGATACAAAGAGTGCTTTTTTTCTTTCAATTGTGCCGTATATTTCTGGAAAGCTTTTCCAAGGCTGACACTCTACGGGAGAAGTCACTTTGGGAGGAAAATTTCTTAGTGGCCTCAATCTGCTCTTGAAGAGCGACAGTGCACTTTTCAAATGACATTCTCTCTTCCTCCTAAAGGAGGTTCATCAAGCGAAGGGAAGACTGTGTCGATTCAGTCTCCCATTTTTTGATGAACTTCGGAGATCTTAGTCTAGAGGCCGGATGGAGTGGAATTCTCAGACCCCTCGGCACAATCGGGTTCTTTAAGTATGTATCAAGGGTCTGGATCTCCCATCAACCTCTGATGTTCTACTTGTAAGTGTGTGAGAGCTGTTTGAAGGCTCCCACAATTGATAAAGAGTTAACTGGCGTAGGAAATTGGGCCTCTGAGAAGACTAATCTAGCCTCACTGTCCCATTCCTCCCTATTGATCACACCAGCTTCGTTGCCAGGGGTGTGGAATTGACGCGTGCCTTGCCTCCTCCCCCCTTTCACAATTGGCTGCTCTGTGCCTTCCCCCTCCCCTTTGGGGGCACGGTCTTATCCATTTAAACTGGCACTTTCGGCCGCCGCGCCACGGCTATGTAGTATTTCCGCTCCTGATGAGTACAGGGAACGAAACGTGTCGAGCTAGGACACAGTGTTAGGCAGCTAGTTTTTGGCACCGATAGATAGGTCTGATCTGGGTCTACTGTAAATTGCACCTCCATATAGTGTGGCACCCTTCCATATACGGATGTTTAGGAAGGGGTGCATGCAAATGTTATGAGAGGGCCTTCCCATATGACTAATCCCTAAGCTTTTGAAGCCTACTATGATGATTTAGTCTCTGTCCCAGTACCGACCATTTTATACAGTGAGTTATCTGGCAAGACGTGGGTGACTAGGAGTGGCTTATACAGTCCACTATTGTCACTGACCAGACGTTTTAGAGCCATTTGACTTAAATGTCTTTGAACATGATATGCTGATGGGGGTGTATTGAACAATTTTATATAATTTTTTTTTGTTCACTAGTATTGTCTACAAGACCCCTCCCCCTGTTCTATGTTGTAAGTGATTTGCAATAAGTTGCTAATAAAAGATGAATTTTAGCGTCCACTACTTTCAGTGATATCTCTTGAAATGAATTTAGCCTCCACGGAGGCAATATATTTTAATGCTGTACTGAGACAGGTCTCCGGACAGCATTAAAGCGAAGTGTTTGAACAAATCAACTTCGGATCTATGATCCAAAGCTCGATTTGCTCATCACTTATTTTCATATGCTCTGGCTACCTTGTAATTGCTCTCACCTTGCTTTGTCAAAAGTGCCTCATACCACTAGATGCCTTTAAAATAAAACTTAAAAAAAAAAAAACTCCTATAAGCACCTACAGTATTTCTCCCTTGCCATTTGCTGCACCGCAGTTTAGTTTTTTTCTCCACTGTTTGTATACAAGTCCTGCAGTGGTCACACAGAAGTATATGGCATGTGACCACTGCAGCCACTCGCTGTTTTCAGCAGTGCACAGCACAAAACCATTTCATTAGATCAAAATATGCATATGAGTTTAACTTCACATTTAAAGGTGTTTTCTGGAAATATTGAATACTGATCTGTCCCCAGAATCATTAATATTTGATCACTGAGAGTTTTGACTCCCACCACTCTCACTGGTCAACTGTCTGAAGAGGCCATGGTGCTAGAGTGAGTATTGGTGCCTCTTCATAGGCTTGTGATGTCACATCCATTGGTCACATGGCAGCTCAGCCCCATCAAGTGAATGGGATTGAACTGAAATGCCAAGTTCAGCCGCTATACAATTCATGGCACTGTGCTTTGAACAGTATAAAGAAGCCACAGCACTCATTGAAGTGCTGTGTTACCTTCAAACAGCTGATCGCGTGATTGCTGGGTGTCAAAACCCCACTGATCAGATATTAATGATTTTGAGGATCAATCATCAGTGTTTAATTCCTGGAAAATCCCTTCAACTCATTAAATACCAACCCATTTTATGTCAATTTTTGGCATTTCATGACCACTAGTGTTGGGCAAATTAAAGTCAAATGAATTGACTTAAGGCTGAATTTCAGGCAGAATTAAATTTGACGAGAAGCTGAATTTCCTCACGCTTCGTGGTATAGATTTTCTCTGAAATGGCGGTACATATTCACCTCATCCATTTGTTCGTGAAGAGGCCATCGCAGGTATCTTGATTGAAGATACCACGCAAAATATTCACGTGGTCAAACCAGGTATAAGAAGGACTGTGGCACTCAATGTCTTCAATTCAAGTGGATTTATTTCACCAAAATTTTTTGGTGAAATAAATCCACTTGAATTGAAGACATTGAGTGCCACAGTCCTTCTTATACCTGGTTTGACTACGGGGGCCCGGTAAGCTGGGGCTCATCACTGTGGGCACCGTCGCTTAATGGATTATGGTTTACAATAAAGAAAGGAGTGCTGTCTTAACTATTACATACTGAATATTCACGTGGTGACGTCACCAGACCGGCCAGTATGTGAGATTTCGCACTGTGTATTCAATCAAGATTTCCACAACAGCATCTATGCAATCAAATGGATAAGGTGGGTATTTTTTATTTTTGTTACCCTGATTAACCTCTGAAAGGCTTGAATGGTAGCCTCAGATGCCACGATCAGCGATGAACGCGGCATCTGAGGGATTCAATGACGATTGGGGGGGAAGGTTGTTGCGGTTACCGTTCCCCATCTTTGCACCCGCTAAATACAAAGAAATGCGTTTCATGACAAAGCAGCCAAATTGAACTTTCCATAACTTTGCTCATCTCTCATGATTACACAAGATTTCTTTGAGCTTTCATCTTAGCATTCCACAACTAATAACTTTTTATATTTTTGTAATAAAGCAACGATATGAAGTATTTTGTGTAGGAGAAATTGTACAGTAGTTTCTATACTTACATTTTAAGGAATGTATTTGTTAGCATGTATTTATCTTCTGTTTAATTCAATTTTAGGAGGAAAGCAAAAAAAATATAACGTAACATTCCACCATATTTTTCATTTCTTTTCTTTCTTCATTGTGGGCCTAAAATAGGTGCAGATATTTGTGGTGCATGCTTTAGTGCCTATGGAATTGGATTATTTCATGAGTTGATGCACAAATAGGTTTTTAGAGGTGTTTTTTCACACTTTTTTTTCCTTTCTTTTTTTTACATTCCTTTTTTTTTTTTCGCACATGCACTTTTTGGTGTGTCTTTGTTAAAAAAAAAATTGCCAGTTTCAGATGTTAGCTGAAAGTTTATGTGAAATCTGAAATGCAGGACACGTGCATTTTTTTTGCAATTGGCGTTTTTTGCAATTTGATAGCAATTTTTGTGTCTGTGGTGTTGCAGTATAATGAAGCAATAGTGTTTTTTTCAGCCTTTTTTTAATTCCTTTTCTAAAGGGAAAAAATATGCCATTCAAACGTGTTAACACAAAAACTCCACTAAAAGACCAGCATGAAAAACTGGCATTTTTGTATACCTTTTTTAGTAGTAGAACAACGCCATAGCAAATTTGTGTGCATTAATGTATTTTTAAAAATGTTTAATTAGAATATGTTGGTATACTGATATTCTAAGACAGATACTTTAAGAGTTCAGCCATGTAATACAGCCGTCCTCCTATCGGATATCATGCGGACACAATGCCAGAGCTTGAACCTTGTACTCAAATTGCCTCAAGTACCTAGTAATCTACCAGTAGCTGTGTGACAAAGAGTAGAATTGCAGTATTACACAGCATCTAATTCATGGATGCATGGAGTCTGTCGAAATAGGGACCACTCATACAGAGCGTCTCTCTATTTTGACTCATAGACCCCCACTTTATGATGTCTTTATATGTTTATAATCACTTCATAAGACAATTCTTTTAATTTAGTTTGCTTTTAGTTTGGTTTGTTACTAGCACTGTGTTGGAGCATCTTTGGTGGCATGTTTTTGGGGATTTTGTGACTGGCACTGTAAGGCTGCTTTAGCTTGCATTGTAATTCACAGATAAGCTGCCTCAAACCGTCATGTTGAGGAGTGATATTTCAATTTGCATTAATAATTTGGTGATTGGCATGATGCTCTTGTTTTTTCTTTTTAAGAAAATTGGTTATGTAGCAGCTGTTAATTCTTCTGGTTAATTATGTGTACCTAGAGTCATTGATGGTATTTCATTCTGGCCCCTTTACATAAGCCAAATGAACAAACAGTTATTGGGAATGAACCATTGCAGGGCAGTAATCCAGAATGATCGTTCGCACAAACATTCCTTCTAGGGATGAACGAATCTATTCGCCGCTTCGTAGATTCAATACAAATCTTCGCAATTTTCTACTCCGAAGCGAATCCTTTGTACACAAACGCTACGTACTTGTCCAGTGAATTGTACGCTAATGCTACGTATCAGTTAATTTATACTAATTCAGTTAATTAGCGAACTTCTGTTTGTTATTTGTGCGGAAATGTTTGCGGTGAGAACGGCAAAAAGCCCAGGAAGAACCCGATCACCTGACCTAGTGGGAAGGGCTTGCTCTGATTGGCCCATAGGCTCGGTAAGCCAGTGACATCAGTTGTGCTGCGACTGCTGAGACGAGCAGAAGCTTGTGAAAGACAGAGAACTGTTTTCTGTAAATTGTGGTGTTGTTCGGGGAATCCATAATAATACACATATCAGGGCCAGTACAGGGCCAGTGCAGGGCCAGTGCAGGGCTAGTAATATTAACCAGGCAGGGAGAGAGACAGGGAGAGAGACAGGGAGAGAGAAAGACCTGCAGGGCCACAGTCAAGTGAAAATGTCTGGCATGGAAAAGCAAAAGGGTTCCACTTCCAGCCAGACCTTGAGCTCCAAAAAAAAGAAGGAGAAGGTGGCACAGGCCAGCAGTGGCAAAGGACATGTAGCCGCAGCTTCTACCAGTAGAATTCGTAGTAGTTGGCCACTGTTCCACCAGGCTAACCCACCAAGGCGCAAAATTGTTGTAGAGGAGAAAGTGGATGAGGTAGTGGAGTGGATGGCTCACTAATCTCAATCGCAGCCGGATGATGTGCTTTCTTCTGCTAATACAGTATCATGTAGCCATGGGTCAGACTCAGAGCATTCCTCCTGCTCCACCATTCCGCTCCAGCAAAGGCCGTCATTTTCTGCCACCTCTCAGCCTTCAGTGCCCCCTCCTAGTGGTATCTTTTCTGCATTTTTTCAAATAAAAGGCCACCGAACCCCATTGCACAATCCGGCAGATGTGGAGGAAAGCCTCCCTGATGATTTTTTAGAGAGCAGTCAGAGTTTGGACTGCCCGGAAGCGGAGGTTGGTGGGGAACAGCCGATATTGCACTCAGACAAAAGTGGTGGGGCGTCTGATGATTATGTGTTAGACAGGAGGACCTGGGAGGCTAATCGGGCTGGTGAGGAGGATTTTATCTCCAAGAAGGAGGGAGTTGGTAGTGGCAGCAACAGAGGGCAGAAGCGAGTTAGGCCCAGGGCCAGGCCTGCCTTGGGAACTAGTGAGACCCCAAGTATAGTGGGGTTGGCATCAGGGTCTAAGCGTGCAAGGGCTACAAGCTTGGCCACCTCTGGAGGCCGAACTTCAGGTGTGTGGAAGTATTTCACCACTCTGCCGGGGGACATCAGCATGGCCGCGTGCAATTTCTGTAAGCAGAAATTGAGCCGTGGGGAAGCCTCAAATGTAGGGACCACTGCTCTGTGGAACCATCTGAAGCAGCGTCATGACGCAAATTTGGCTAACCAAGGTGGATTACAGCAGCGCATTAATATTGAAGAGCTGACTACTTCTACTGGGGTCCTTGCGTCAGGCAGCCCGCATCCAGGGGCGTAACTAGTACATACACCTCGTCGTCAACCGTGTGCGTTTCTCCACCTCCTCTTACTCGTCAGCCGTCCATCGTCGAGTGCGTGGCCAGGAAGCAAGTTTACGCAACCAGCAATCCAACAATGTGCAAACTTAATTCTCACCTGACCAAGTTGCTGGCTGTTCAGTCTCTGCCGTACAATTTAGTTGATTGTAAAGCTTTTAGGGAGCTGATGGCTTGCGCTCAGCCGTGCTGGCAGATCCCTAGCCGGCATTATTTTTCAAACAAAGCTATCCCCGCCCTTTACTCGCACCTGGCAGACAATACAGGACGCTCCCCGCACGTCACGGTGGACACCGGGAGCAGTGCTTATGGCCAGGGGAAATACATGTCCTTTACGGCGCACTGGCTGAATGTTTTTAGTGGCAGCGAGGCAGGAACCCTCCAGCAACAGGGCCAATTGCTTTTGGCACCTCCACACGCTTTCAAAGCCAGGATTGCAGACCACCCAACACTTATCTGCTCCCTCCTCCACCTCCACAGGCAGTCCGCCTGCAGGAGCATCAGGGCAGAGGGTTGACACCCCTCCTTCCTATCACATGTGCCAGGTTAAACGCTGCCACGCTGTGTTAGACTTAATGTGTCTTGGCAACACCAGCCACACAGGCCAGCGCTTGCTGCATCACATCAAGCAGCAAACTGCACGCTGGCTGTCTCCCCACCAGTTGGAAGTGGGCAAGGTTGTGAGTGACAATGGGACAAATATAGTGGCAGCGCTGATCCTGGGGCAATTCACGCATGCTCCCTGTATGGCACATGTCCTAAATCTAGTGGTCAGAGATTTCTCAAAACATTCACTGGCCTGCGCACAATGCTGGAAAAGTCATGGAAGCTTTGCACTCATTTGAGTCACTCGTATGTGTCCCGCAATGCTCTGCTGGACCTGCAGCGGCAAAAGGGTCTTGATAGGTGACGTGCCAACTCGGTGGAATTCCACACTTCATGTGTTGCAGCGGCTCCTTGAGCAGCGGAGAGGAGTGGATGACTTTGTCCAGCAGCATCCAGAATCGTCGACCATAGGGAGCAGGTGTGGCTTAGATTTCTGTCAGTGGAGGCTGGTCCGAGATGCCTGCACTGTACTGAAGCCCTTTGAAGAAGCCACCATATTGGTCAGCTGGGACAGCTGCGGTGTGAACGACATTGTTTCACTAATATTTGTCCTTGAAAAGACACTGTCGCTCATGCAGCTGAGGGCAATGGGGGAAGGAAATCCTGGACATCTCTCTGCATGCCATGCTGTCACTGTTGGGGAGCCCCAACAACAAAGTTCCATGGAGGTGCAGGAGAAAGATGAGGAGCTTCAGGTAGAGGAGGGGGAGGAGGACGAGTTTGATGATGACCAGGAGGAGGAGGAGGAGACACAGCTGGAGGAGCTGGAGGATGACGATGACACCTTCAGGGACACTCAAGTGTCTCAGAGAGAGGCTGAGATGGAAAGAACTGGCTCCTCGGGCATGCTGGCCAGGATGGCAAACTGTATGCTCACATGCTTACGGAGTGACAGACGTATGTTTATAGGCTTGTTGTCCAAAAAACTCAAGCCTTTTTCTCTTACTGTAATACGGGAACCGGAGTGTGCATAATTTATTATTGCTTGGCCTCAAGGCACCCTGTGTTCATTAATCCGGGAAAATGACCTTTGAAAGCTCCGATCTAAACAGACAACCCTGTCTTCTTCACACTAATGCGGGCTCCGGCCTATGCACAATTTTTGGAGGCTCCGGCCTAAACAGACAACCCTGTCTTCTTCACACTAATGCAGGCTCCGGCCTGTGCACAATTTTTGGAGGCTCCGACCTAAACAGGCAACCCTGTCTTCTTCACGCTAATGCAGGCTCCGGCCTATGCACAATTTTTGGAGGCTCCGGCCTAAACAGACAACCCTGTCTTCTTCACACTATGTCAGGAAGCTGTTTTAAAAACAATTAAAACACAGGTTTTAGAAGAATAATTTCAGTTCAATAAATAATAACTTTCAACAAAAAATAAGTAAAAAAATAAATAAGTTAAAAAAATCGCCTTTGACGATGTCTGGCCATCATCGCCTGCAGCTCTCGGAGCTCCAGCTGCAGGCCGCGAATAAGCCGGGAGGTTGCATGGAGCCTGGTGTCAAAGTGGCGTAAGACAGCCTCCACCTCAAAGTCTATCGGGATATCTGTAGGGGTGGAAACAGTAATATAATTAGTATGATCCAGTTAAAGGGGTTGTCCCACGAAAAAATTCTAAACTTTCAAACCAGCACCTGGATAATACATTAGCAATTGCATGTCATTAAATATTTGGTATATCTACTGGAACGAGTTATTCAGTGACATGTATCTGTATTGAGTCATTTTTTCGCTTCTCACTGAGAAGGTCACATATGGTCAGTTTGGGGTTTGTACTTATTGGACACCCATACTGAGTGGTCTTCCCATGGTCCTGGGGAAAACTCCTCGTTGACGGTTGGAGCTACAAAAGATAAAACATAAATTTAGCTTATATTTTGAAGACAGAAGGTCCACCCATTACACTTTTTATTTTACCTACCTTCTACCTCTGGAAGTTGGGCTGGTGGTGTTGGAGGGGCAGGTGGGGTCCTCTCTCGCTGGGGTGGAGGAGGGTGAGAGGGGCTCCTCTGTGGTGCAGCAGCTGTCAAAAATCATTGAATAATGGCATTACATTCAACTCTAATGAACAGTTGTAACTTCTGATGTTGATACATGTGAATAGTTTCGGGCTGGATCCCATTCCTAACCACTAGTACTCTACTGTATCACTGCAGCTGCACTCCCACGTAGCCTGGATTAAAAATAAATTAAATATGTTTACACTTACTAGAAGCTGATGGTAATGTAGGGGCCGTCCGGGCATGACGCTAGCGGTGACCTTGGTGATGCCGTCGTTGACGTTGCTCTGCAACATAAAGCCGTACACAATTGTTATGATGACTGTTTTTAATACTAACACTGTATACTACTATGAAGATATTATGGGTGAGAGGAGGGCCATATCCATTTTTTTTCTTCTAAATGGGTATTTATCGCAATATATATCATTATTGCAATAAATTTCTTAATATCGTTAACGTGGGAATACTTTTGATATCGCCCACTCACATTAGCTGCAGCATGAGCACGTCTTTGAGTCTGTGTGTAGGAGAAGGAAGCGCTAACTATGAATGGGCATATATCTAAGGGTACTTTCTTTCACACTAGCGCATTTGCTTGACACAAACGGGAGAACGGCCAGCCCCATTAACAATAATGGGGGACGGCGGCTGTTAATTCTTCTGGTAAATTATGTGTACCTAGAGTCATTGATGGTATTTCATTCTGGCCCCTTTACATAAGCCAAATGAACAAACAGTAATTGGGAATGAACCATTGCAGGGCAGTAATCCAGAATGATCGTTCGCACAAACATTCCTTCTAGGGATGAACGAATCTATTCGCCGCTTTGTAGATTAAATACAAATCTTCGCAATTTTCTACTCCGAAGCGAATCCTTTGTACACAAACGCTACGTACTTGTCCAGTGAATTGTACGCTAATGCTACGTATCAGTTAATTTATACTAATTCAGTTAATTAGCGAACTTCTGTTTGTTATTTGTGCAGAAATGTTTGCGGTGAGAACGGCAAAAAGCCCAGGAAGAACCCGATCACCTGACCTAGTGGGAAGGGCTTGCTCTGATTGGCCCATAGGCTCGGTAAGCCAGTGACATCAGTTGTGCTGCGACTGCTGAGACGAGCAGAAGCTTGTGAAAGACAGAGAACTGTTTTCTGTAAATTGTGGTGTTGTTCGGGGAATCCATAATAATACACATATCAGGGCCAGTGCAGGGCCAGTGCAGGGCTAGTAATATTAACCAGGCAGGGAGAGAGACAGGGAGAGAGACAGGGAGAGAGACAAAGACCTGCAGGGCCACAGTCAAGTGAAAATGTCTGGCATGGAAAAGCAAAAGGGTTCCACTTCCAGCCAGACCTTGAGCTCCAAAAAAAAGAAGGAGAAGGTGGCACAGGCCAGCAGTGGCAAAGGACATGTAGCCGCAGCTTCTACCAGTAGAATTCGTAGTAGTTGGCCACTGTTCCACCAGGCTAACCCACCAAGGCGCAAAATTGTTGGAGAGGAGAAAGTGGATGAGGTAGTGGAGTGGATGGCTCACTAATCTCAATCGCAGCCGGATGATGTGCTCTGGCCCGGGGTCCGCACTGTGTCAAATCTCCTTCTTCTGCTGGTTCGGGTGTCGGTGTGTGCCATCGTAATCCTGCCGGTCCATCAGCCGGATCATGTATTTAAGCTCTCCAGAGCTAAATGCTAAAGATTGCCTGGATGCCATTTTCCAAACTTCGCTCTGCCTCTGAGGAGTGCACACCGCAGCCTAGCGTCGTGCGTGCCTGCGTATTACGCAATCGCTAGACAATAGTACGCTAAGGATTTGTACGCACTTTGTACTCTAATGTATGTACGTATTCAGTTAAATAGCATACCTTTAACAACGCTATGTTCTTTATAAGTCTGCGAATGTTCGCAGAACATGACCAGAATAACAAATGATTTGTACGCAGCTTCGACGAATAGATTTGTATTAAGATCGAATCTTTTTAAAAATTCGACGAACATTCTCTAATCTCTAATTCCTTCCCAATAATCGGTTCATGTAAAAGCCACATTGAACATACTGCTCCTGCTTTGTATGTTCAATGTGGCTTTTATAAGTAATCTTTTTATTTGACAACTGGTCATTACATCACAATTGCACCAGGGCAGCTATAGAAAAGTGTGAATGCCAAAGTTATCAACATATAATAACAATATATTAATATAATAAATTACTGAAATACTTTACTACTTTACATCTTGTCTCGGCGTAAAGACAAATATATATATATATATATATATATATATATATATATATATATATATATATACTGTATATATACAGTACAGACCAAAAGTTTGGACACACCTTCTCATTCAAAGAGTTTTCATGACTATGAAAATTGTAGATTCACACTGAAGGTATCAAAACTATGAATTAACACATGTGGAATTATATACTTAACAAAAAAGTGTGAAACAACTGAAAATATGTCTTATATTCTAGGTTCTTCAAAGTAGCCACCTTTTTCTCTTGATGATCTTCAAGAGGTAGTCACCTGAAATGGTTTTCACTTCACAGGTGTGCCCTGTCAGGTTTAATAAGTGGGATTTCTTGCCTTATAAATGGGGTTGGGACCATGAGTTGTGTGTGTGTGGGTAGAAGTCAGGTGGATACACAGCTGATAGTCCTACTGAATAGACTGTTAGAATGTGTATTATGGCAAGAAAAAAGCAGCTAAGTAAAGAAAAACGAGCGGCCATCATTACTTTAAGAAATGAAGGTCAGTCAGTCCGAAAAATTGGGAAAACTTTGAAAGTGTCCCCAAGTGCAGTCGCAAAAACCATCAAGTGCTACAAAGAAACTGTCTCACATGAGGACCGCCCCAGGAAAGGAAGACCAAGAGTCACCTCTGCTGCGGAGGATAAGTTCATCCGAGTCACCAGCCTCAGAAATCGTAGGTTAACAGCAGCTCAGATTAGAGACCAGGTCAATGCCACACAGAGTTCTAGCAGCAGACACATCTCTACAACAACTGTTAAGAGGAGAATGTGTGCAGCAGGTCTTCATGGTAAAATAGCTGCTAGGAAACCACTGCTAAGGACAGGCTACAAGCAGAAGAGACTTGTTTGGGCTAAAGAACACAAGGAATGGAGATTAGACCAGTGGAAAGCTGTGCTTTGGTCTGATGAGTCCAAATTTGAGATCTTTGGTTCCAACCACCGTGTCTTTGTGCGACGCAGAAAAGGTGAACGGATGGACTCTACATGCCTGGTTCCCACCGTGAAGCATGGAGGAGGAGGTGTGATGGTGTGGGAGTGCTTTACTGGTGACACTGTTGGGGATTTATTCAAAATTGAAGGCATACTGAACCAGCATGGCTACCACAGCATCTTGCAGCAGCATGCTATTCCTTCCGGTTTGCGCTTAGTTGGACCATCATTTATTTATCAACAGGACAATGACCCCAAACACACCTTCAGGCTGTGTAAGGGCTATTTGACCAAGAAGGAGAGTGATGGGGTGCTACGCCAGATGACCTGGCCTCCACAGTCACCAGACCTGAACCCAATCGAGATTGTTTGGGGTGAGCTGGACCGCAGAGTGAAGGCAAAAGGGCAAACAAGTGCTAAGCATCTCTGGGAACTCCTTCAAGACTGTTGAAATACCATTTCAGGTGACTACCTCTTGAAGCTCATCAAGAGAATGCCAAGAGTGTGCAAAGTAGCAATAAAAGCAAAAGGTGGCTACTTTGAAGAACCTAGAATATAAGACATATTTTCAGTTGTTTCACAGTTTTTTGTTAAGTATATAATTCCACATGTGTTAATTCATAGTTTTGATGCCTTCAGTGTGAATCTACAATTTTCATAGTCATGAAAATACAGAAAACTCTTTGAATGAGAAGGTTTGTCCAAACCTTTGGTCTGTACTGTATATATATATATATATATATATATATATTTTTTTTTTTTTCCCCCATTCACAACTATTGTATATAAAATAGTTGGCTAAAGTGAATGAGAGTTTGTTGTATCCTTACCTTGTTCGTTGGGATCAGACTGATTATAATGAAGGACAATCAATACCATGCCTAAATGCTCATTGCAGCTCATAATATATCTAATCCAGTCTAAACCCAATTTGGTATCCTTGAGTGCGAATAAAGGTGCAGTTGTGATTTGTTCTTTTTGAATTGACAAATGGTGTATCTGTGCTATCACGACTTGGAAATAAAAATATTTGAGAGGTTATTTTATGGCTCTGATCTTTATTTGTTCCACTTTTGATTTGCTTTTTAGTTAATAACACATCAACATATGATTTGTGCTCTACAGGCCTCAACTAAAACTGCCCTACTTTGCCCAAAATAACCATGGCAAATAATCCTATAAATAATAGTGCAATATAGTCCTCTACAATGTTGTGCAGTAGCAAAAGAAATACTTCCATACAGTGCAGAAATAATGTTTCAAAATAATTCTGCTATCATGGCTTAGGTGGTCTTCTTCTCAGATGCAAACTGTAGCATGAATCTAAACTCTAAACTTTGATAATTTTATAAATGGGACTAAAATTACCTATATTTTGCCATACAGACACGCACAGTCTGTTTTAGCTTTCTGAATTCAGACTAAAGATTGTGTCATCTTCACTCAGATTGGAAACTTTGGCTGAGCAGATGAGAAATGTGACATTGATGGATAGCCAAGGAAAATCAAAGGGAGAAAGAGTCACACCTGAAGTCATCAGTAGCAGATGACATCCATTCATCTAAAATTAATTAAACCACTGTTCAATTTCTACCTTGTGTTCTCTTAAGAAACACAATGCATTACAACTTCTCCTGACACTCCTGAAGACCTGCAATGTCTCTTTGATAAATTTCATTTTTGTCTTCTGTCTTCCATTTTATCATCTTCCCCTCTGAACTAATTCCATAACATCATGTTGTGAACCATGGAAGTCATTTTAAGATCAAGGACCTGAAATCAATTCAATTAGTGATTCTTCTACCTCCGTTTTGGCATTCATTACAGAGATCTCAGAGTAATTAAAATGAGAGCATGGAAACACAACAATAAATTACCATAAGCCGGCCACTGACTTCTTCTTTAGCATGTGTATCCCAGCATTCTTTTATTGGTCATATTCTGGTTAAATTGATCTAGGTTTGACGTCAAGAAATTCACGCAGTTCATTTGTCAGTTTTCCAAGAATTGAATGCCATTGACAGGATGAATGATTTTTATTAGGGGGGGTTTCAACTATGACACAATGACGAGTGTGGACACTATTTAAAAGTGAGCCGACTTGGAGAAGGAACACATTCAAGTCCCAGGCACTCTACACGGTTCCATCAGAGGTGAAGACATGTTGCATAAAGCTGCTTCTGTACATCTCTGCCTTGGGACTTTAACTTTCCTGGTCATGATTTCCATGCAGACAACTGAAGGCAAACCTTATCCCTTGCAAGGTAAGTTTTCAATAATTAACAGTTAATTGGTTTATCATATTATAGATTTTCTACCTATTTATGTATACCCTGTATAACTTTATAAGAATAAAGACATTTGTGGATGTATATCTCAGAAGAACACAAAACTATATTATATGGATAGCAGATGAAGACCAATTGTCTCCCCATTTAGGTTAGTTCTAGATCAAGTTTATTTAATCGTTTTCATTGCTTTACACACATGCAATTTTTGTGTTGTGGTTAACAAAATTGATATATTACTGAATACTTTTTGTTTCTAATTTTATTTAGACTCAATATTTTCTGTTGAACTTTTCCTGAAGCATTTATGTTCTAGAATTTATGTTCTTAACATTGGAATTGTAGAAATCAGTTAGACATTTTTTATTTGCGTATTATATACACAAAGGAAATGTATTAAAAATGAAGAATAGAAAATTAACCCTAAAAACTCTCCTACCACAGGAAGGGCAGCAGCGATAGAGAAAAAAAAATCCTACTAATAAAATCTGCTCCATAAGTGAACAGCATTAGAACAGGAGCTAGTCTTGCGGTTACTATCATTATTCTTGATTATTGGCTTCAAATGCAGATTTTTTTAACCAATATAAGCCATTCTAGACTAGTCCATTTATTGAGAGAGCTCAGTTGTAAAAATGAAAAGTTTGGTAAAATCAGAAATCAGGTGAGTGGGAGACACTTCACTGACAAGTTGAAGAAATATAAAAGCAAATGCAAAACCTTCACTTATAAGTATCGTTTCATAAAGGTCTACCTTTATACATACTATAGGCTATATTTGATTGAGACAATCAAAATATCTACCTTTGCTGTTTTTGCATTCATTTGCACTAATTGCACATATTGTTTCACCAACAACCCACAATGTATTAGATAGATGAAGGCTGTTTGAATACAATTCTGTAGTGGTACTTTTTGGATGATTGTGAATAACTTGATGTACGCTGTACATTTCTTATACCCAACAAACAGCAGCAATAATAGTAAAAATACTTTTTACTCTGTCTCCTGAACTATAAAATGGTGAGCACCATTTACATTGATTTGTGCAGGATGAATCACAAAAGTTTCAGATTTGTCGAGATCCGAATTTTGGGGGAAATTTGTAATGAATTTGATTTGTGCCAAATCATTTCACTCATCTCTAGTTATAACAGTAAACCACCAGGATCTTGCTAATCAGTTCATTTATAACCCGTTGCTTGATCTGCTTGTTTGCTAAATCTAAAAAAGTGAATGTTAACAATATTTAGATCATTATGAGCTGCAAATTCATCTGCCACTGCTTTACCATGTCACTTTCTTTTGACCATAACAGAAAATGAACTGTATCCAGAAAAAGATGTCAACCACCAGGATATGCTCCTGACCCTTCTCCTAAATAAACACTTGCCAATCAGAAGACACTCACATATTGGTAAGCACTATTGATTTTCTTTTTAAATGGATAAAACTACTACAAATGCTAATTTCCGTTCCAGTGTATCTTACATTAAGAGCTATTACGTTAATTAAAAAGCACTTATATTGGAGCCATATTGTACAGTAATCCCTCACAGCCAGGAATATGGTATAATATTGTGTCCAATATATTGCTGTGTGACATACCTGTACCTTTATGAAAATCTTATAAGTGAATAGTGACTAGGGTATCTTACAGCCTAACTCCACTGAAACCACAAAGATGTGCTGATGATCTATGTAGCTTTCCCTGTCCCTCATGTGGCATGTAGGGAAAATGAAGTCTCCAATGAATTTCTCTAAAAAAAAAAAAAAAAAACACTTCTGTAGGATCAGGAAAACGATGAATCCTTAAAGGGTTATTCCCATCTTAGACAATGGAGGCATATCTCTAGGATATGTCTCCATTGTGTTATAGGTGCGGGTCCTACAGCTGGGACCCACACCTATATTGAGAACGTAGAATGGCTATTTCCATCGGCTATATAGAAATGGACGGGAGCAGTGGCCGTGCATGCGCGGTGCGCTCCCATTCATTTCTATGGGAGCAGCGGGGAGCTGCGCCTGGTGGTGGCCGGACCCTATGAAATCCGGGGTCCTCCAGGCGCAGCGCTCCTCGCTCAGTTCTTGATATAGTCCCACCGCTGTGACCCGCACCTATAAGACAATGGGGGTTATCCCCATTGTCTAAGATGGGAATAACCCTTTAAAGGCGTTGTCTATGAATGACTTGTTTTTTTAAATCACACCCTGTCCCCATCTGACCTGTGAAAGGAAGCATACTTACCTCCTACCTGCCGCTCAGTTCTGGCTCCATGAGTCCTGGGCAATCTAAACCACACTTGGGTTCTACATATAAACTTCAGGCACAGATGGTGTCACAGCCTGGCCTCTGAAAAAACTCATTGGCTACAGCGACACATTTATCCCTGTCCCTTTCTGAAGTTTACTTGCGGGGACTGAAGTGCAGTGAAGATAGCCTGGGACAAAGCCAGAATCAAGCAGCAGGGAGCAGGTAAGTATGTTTCCCTTGACAGGTCTGGAGAGGTGGGTGTTGAATTTAGAAAACAAATCAATCATGAATGACCCTTTTAACCCCTTAAGGACAGAGCCCATTTTGTCCTTAATGTCTGGGCCAAATTTTGGAATTCTGACATGTGTCACTTTATGTGGTAATAGCTTTGAAACACTTTTACTTATCCAAGCCGTTCTAAGATTGTTTTCTCGTGACACATTGTACTTCATGACAGCGGTAAATTTGAGTCAATATAAATCAACTTTATTTTTAAAAAAATCCTAAATTTACAGAAAATTTTGAAAAATTTGTAATTTTCAAACTTTGAATTTCTCTGCTTTTAAGGCAGATAGTGATTTCTCACAAAATAGTTATTACTTTACATTTCCCATATGTCTACTTTATGTTGCCATCATTTTGTTGATGTAATTTTATTTTTTGGGGACGTTAGAAGGCTTAGAATTTTAGAAGCAATTCTTAAAATTTTTAAGAAATTTTCCAAAACCATTTTTTTAAGGACCAGTTCAGTTCTGAAGTCAGTTTGTGGGGCTTACATAATAGAAACCACCATAAATTACCCCATTTTAGAAACTACACCCCTCAAGGTTTTCAAAACTGATTTTACAAACATTGTTAACCCTTTATGTATTCCACAAGATTTAAAGGAAAATGGACATGACATTTCTAAATTTCACTTTTTTTGGCACGTTTTCCATTTTAATCCATTTTTTCCTGTAACACATCAAGGGTTAATAGCCAAACAAAACTCAAAAACTATTACCCTGATTCTGCGATTTACAGAAACACCCCACATGTGGTAGTAAACTACTGTATGGCCACACGGCAGGGCGCAGAAGAAAAGGTGCACCAGATGGTTTTTGGAGGGCAAATTTTGCTGGACTGGTTTTTAGACACCATGTCCTATTTGAGGCCTCCCTAAAGCTCCCTACAGTAGAAACAACCAAAAAGTGCCCATATTTTGGAAACTACGGGATAAGGTGACAGTGTTATTGATACTATTTTGGGGTACATATGATTTTTGATCGCTTTATATGACACTTTTTGTTAGGCAAAGAAACCAAAAATGGATGTTCTGGCACAGTTTTTATTTTTTATTTTGTACAGTGTTCATCTAACAGGTTAGGTCATGTGATATTTTTGTAGAGCAGGTTGTTACGGACGTGGCGATACCTAACATGTATAGTTTTTTTTTAATTTATTTAAGTTTTACACAATAATAGAATTTTTTAAACAAAAAAAATCATGTTTTAGTCTCTCCATTGTCTGAGAGCTGTAGTTTTTTTATCTTTTGGGCGATTGTCTCAGGTAGGGGCTCATTTTTTGCGGGAAGAGGTGACGGTTAGATTGGTACTATTTTGGGGGGCATATGCCTTTTTGATCGCTTGGTATTACATTTTTTGTGATGTAAAGTGACAAAAAATGGCTTTTTTGACACAGTTTTTATTTTATTTTTTTTACTGTGTTTACCTTAGGGGTTAGGTCATGTGATATTTTTGTAGAGCAGGTTGTAACAGACGTGGCGATACCTAACATGTATAGTTTTTTTAAATTTATTTAAGTTTTACACAATAATATAATTTTTGAAACAAAAAAAATCATGTTTTAGTCTCTCCATTGTCTGAGAGCAGTAGTTTTTTTTATTTTTTGGGCGATTGTCTCAGGTAGGGGCTCATTTTTTGCGGGAAGAGGTGACGGTTAGATTGGTACTATTTTGGGGGGCATATGCCTTTTTGATCGCTTGGTATTACATTTTTTGTGATGTAAAGTGACAAAAATGGCTTTTTTGACACAGTTTTTATTTTTATTTTTTACGGTGTTCACTGAAGGGGTCGGGACATGTGATATTTTTGTAGAGTGGGTTGTTACGAACGTGGCGATACCTAACATGCTTGGGGTATTTTTTTTCTTTTTTTACCAACTTCACATTTGAGTATTGGGGGAAAAATATGATTTTTTTTAAACTTTTTTTTTCCTTTTTTTAATTTTTTTGCACTTTTTTTTTAGACTCAGACCCACTTGGTTCTTGAAGATCCAGTGGGTCTGATTGTTCTATAATACACTACAGTACACTGTATAGTGTACTGCAGTGTATTTTCACACAGGCTAAGCCTTTTCAGGCTCCTGCCTTTAGCAGGAGCCTGATGAGGCTTAGCTTACACCATGGCAACCCAGACGCTTCTGAAAGCGTCAGGTTGCCATGGTAACCATCGGGATGCTGCCACAGCAGAGCAGCGTCCCGATGGAAGGGAGAGGGAGCTTCCTCCCTCTCATCTGGCCACACCATCGGCGCTGCCAGCGCACCGCAGCGCCCGATGGGAGAGGGAGGGAGCTCCCTCCCTGTTAACCCCTTCCATACAGTGGCCCCTACGGACCGCGGCATGGAAGGGGTTAAACTGCTGACATCGGTGCCAGCACCGATGTCAGCAGTTTCAAGCAGAGTATCAGCTGTATGCTGATACTCTGCTTGAAAACGCTCGGCCATCCTGAAAAATTATTGCGGGCGGCACTCTCGCCGCAGCCGCCCTCGCATCGCCCCTTCCGCCCGCACATGTTTTGGCCAGTGATTGGTCAGTGACCAGTCACTGACCAATCACAGCCGATCGCGGGGGGCGGGGGGGGACACCCTGACCTCTGACACTCGGCGGGGATTCGCCAGAATAGCGCGATCCCCGCCGAGTACCCCGTGCCTGCTGTGAATGGCTGGTCTGAATAGACCAGCCATTCACAGCGATCGCCATTATGGGGGAGGCACGGCTCCCCCCCAGGCCTTTACTATGGATTGCTGGCTGTGGCTAACAGCCGCCATCACAGCATGTAAACCTCGCTGCACTGCGCAGCGGGTGTTTACATGCAGGGCGTACCGGTACGCCCTGTAGCGCGAACTACCTCGCGCCCTGGACATACCGGTACGTCCATTGGCACCAAGGGGTTAAAGGTTTTGAAGGTTTTGAAAAAAAGCCCTGTATCCAGTTTTGTAAACATGTACAAACCTTTTAATACTGCATAGATAACAGGGTCATCTAATGGGATCTGGCATATAAAAGTCACATGTTCCCATTTTACAACTTTTTAAAGCATTACAGCTAAATGTAGGTACATGTAGCATTTCTACAACGCCTTCACCCTGCAAGTGGCAGGGAGCAGGTGGTGCATTGACAGAAACAGTGTTTTCAACCCCAACACTGGCATAAATGACGACTGAAATCTACCCCAGCTAGGGGCTGGAGTAGATTTCAATCTAGGCATACTGACTGCTGGAGGATGTGCCTAGTTTATGATAAGGCTTGCACCTCGTCATAAATTAAGTGCATCCTCTGGGAATGCAGGGAATATTAAAGACTGGTGTAAAACACTGGCCTTCGATAAATGACCCCCTACGTTTTATTAGTCAGGGACGAACTCTCAAGTGTGAGGATTCTGCTATCAATCTTAGCACATCTGCGTCTTGCATTTAGATTTTAATTTTAAGACCTGAAGCAGTAGTATGGCTGAAATTCAAGAATATCATCAGGATATAAAAGCAAACCAGGTTTAGTATTTACATTAATGTTTGCATTTTAAGGCATTATTAGGATTGAATGTTTTTGTTCTAACATCTAGAATTAGCTGTCATTTTTTAATTGAATGTTATCTATCCTGTCTATTAGGGATGGAGCTGGAGAGCAAGTTAGAACAACTGGAACAGGTAAATGTGACACATGTTATTTCTAAACATGATTATTTCCCTGGATGTTGTTTTCAGCTCTCATATCTTTATAGAGCAATACTATTGAAATTCTTGTAAAATGTAAGTAATATGTTTTGTTAATTTATCATTGATATGACTATACTGTAGTAATATTTAATATGTTGTATTAGCATATACTTTAAAAGGTTGTCCCAGATAGACCCGTTCACACACTTGCTTGGGAAGCCCTGGCTATTAAATTGATTTCTCTGGATCTGAAAGCTGTAACCCTTTTCTATTTTCAGGAGCTGTCTATGACACGGGGATATTAATTGTTTTAAGAGAGTTGCCATAGAGAATAGGATCTGCTACTATTCTAGAAACAGCATATCTTTTGTATGTGGGTTGTATCTTGAATTATAACTGAGCCCTATTCACTTAAGTGGATATCACACACAGCCCTTGTATAGGAGTGGTGATATTTCTTACAAAAATGTCCCATTTCTGATATCAGTCAAGCCCTTTCAATAGTGTTGAGCGAATCAGAGCCAAGCAAATTGACTTTGATCCGAATTTCTGAAAAGTTCTGATTCCTCGCAAAGCTGAATTTCCTTGCGCTTCGTGGTAACTAATCTATTTTTCCTGAAATGGTGGCAAAAGAAAAAATTACATATTCATCTCACCCATTTGCTCACAGAGAGGCTGTCGGGGCCATCTCGATTGAAGATACTGCACGAAATCTTGCACAGAGCACCACGCCAGATGTTGGGGGGCGCGCGTTGACGTCATCAGAGATTTTGTGCGGTGTCTTCAATCAAGATGGCCAAGATGGTCTCTCCGGGAGCTAATGGATAAGGTATGTTTTAATTTTTTTTTAACTTGATTAACCACTGAATAGCCTCAATTTTAGCATCAGATGCCACAATCAGAGATAAACATGGCATCTGAGGGGTTCAATGGCGGTGGGCGGCGCGATCGCTGTTCCCCATCATTGCGCCCGCCACATACAAAGGAATGTTGTCCGTGATGCAGTAATTTGTCACAAATTGAATTTCTTTGTGAAAATTGGTGATGCAGCCAAATCAAATATTTCGTAACTCCTCTCTACCTTTTAATAATGGAGTTGTTTAATGATGAATACGTTACACACAATGTGATTTCTAGTAAAACTGACTACAGATAGTTAGATAAAATTACAATTTGACACCTTATTAAAGCGGTTGTCAAAGATAATGTAATGCTGAGGACAATGTCAGATTACTGTATCTGTCTTTCTCTTAATTCTGACATCTGGTATCTGCTTCAAAGTATTAATTAGATTACTATGGCATCCATTTATCAGCAGAAGGGAAGAATCAACTCTGTGCTGCAGTTTGTATGGTCAAAATCCAAATTTTATTTATGCCTGTCTTGCTAAAATAAATGATCATTTCACTTCTTAACATCATATCAAATCCATAGCTATCACTCTATTCTGCTTAGGCCCAGTTCACACTTCAGTTTTTTGGTCAGTTACTTCCATCAGTTATTGTGAGCCAAAACCAGTAGTGAACCCTACACAAAGAAGGTATAATGGAAAACTGTCCTCCTATGTTTTGACGCACACCTGGTTTTGGCTCAATAACTGTCCAAATAACCAAAGTGTGAATTCAGCCTTAGTTCAACATGTACATCAAATTCTTTATTTTTTTAACCAGCTTGAAAAATTGAAGGAACAGCTTTTGGAAGAGAAGTCTGAGGACATGTCATATGTCATGGACAGGCTCCAACCTTCACATCCAAACAAACGAGGTATACATTTTGTAAAAATATGGGCTTCCATAACTTATCTAGAGTTATAATATTCACTTGAGGATAGCCCAAGCTTAATTGGTATCTGTCACTATAGAAAATTATCCTAACTACTCATTTGCATTTGTTTTATATACATATTGTACAATTATTGAACTACTGTAATAGTGGAAAAGTAGAATTTTCCTTCAATTATTGGAGGAGATGACAAACATAATGATGACTATCCACATGAGACTCATTGCTGTAGGAGCTGATCAGACTTTTCCCAGTAGACTGATATCTGGCAGCGTATGGTAGTTCCAAAAATCTTCTGACCGTAAACCATTAGTGGCTAATCTACACTGTGAATGTGTTTGGGTCACTGTGTTCTCTGTATTTTAAGCTTTTTATGTGTCTCTTCTTGTGTTTTTACAGCCTGCTTCTGGAAATATTGTGTGTGAAGATTACCCTGCAGGAAAGAGCATATTCATTACAATTCGTACCAGAGCTTTAGCATTTAAACCAAAAATTTGCAACAATGAAAAACTGTGAAGTTATTTTTTTATGCAACGTTTGTAATTTCTTTGTGTAGTTTCGTGTTCACCTTCATGGAACTATATATATGAGACACTACTGAGTCTTTGATCCCCCTAAGCTTTACAAGCCCATAATACATTAAGAATATTGCATCACTTGACTCATTAGAGGTTATGAGCTGAATTTACTATTGTGTTTTCAAATGTCATCTGCAATCCATTTCCTACTTACATTTTAGTAGTCTATGTATTTCATTGCTTACATTATTACTCATTAAAAGAGCCAGAAATGCATTTTTTTGCATTGATTGAATAAAGATGTACAAATTATATTTACACCGTATACTATTCTTGCTGATGATGTACAATATTAAGGTTTACACCACACCTGATGGGTTATTAAAGCTAAATTTGTGCACTCAGAATGGAACAGAAGGGGCTAAAGGCTCAGAACAGCACCACAGCCCCTTTACTGGTTTATGGTTAATGTCCCAGCTAAAAGTCCCCTTCATTATTCAGGAGCACCTTTTATGAGCCAGAGCACGGACCGGAGGACTAAAGCTATCCATGTATTACTTAGATGCCTATTTCTGTCTTGTAGAGGATTGCTCTGGCCGATCTTTCCTGGGGGTTCCAGGAACCATATGGGATGAATTCTGGAGAAATATAGGCAACAAATAAGGCTCAGTAAACATGCCTGTGTATGTGTGAATGTCCAATCTCACGTCAGCTCTGGCTAACCATTATGTGTGGCCTTCTTGGGTCAACACCTGTAACGTAGCATTTAGTCCATCAATAGTTTAGAAGATACAGCTCTGGCCTCAGGAGGAGCCATCCAGCTTTGTTTTTCTATGTAATAGATGATGCTATTCATATATTTATATTCCCCAGTGCCGTGATTTTTGTTGTACATGCACATTGGCACACAAGACAATATATACACCAAATTAATGTTAATATTATAAATATAGAGGTGTGATAGAAAATATAGCATAATTGTACAATGCTGTAATTATAGTATAATCTTTGTAGATGTGCCCTTATTCAAACTAATACTTCACTTTTATAATTTAGGCTACATACAGGACATCACCATATCTAGAGGTGTATGGATGTATTGATGGTAGAGCCCAGGTAAAATCCAAAGTCAGACTAATGCCGGCAACATCTTACTACCAGTGACATACTCCCAATCTGAGACCTCTAGTTCCACAAGTGTATCTTCTGTGATGCTAAGTGAAATAGTAAGAAATACTATAGTCCAGAAGCAGAAACAGTCACATGGGTAGGAAAAAGACATATGTAGATCAGCCAACAACCGTTTCCCATACCCAGACACTTCTTCAAGGACTGCTCTGCTCTGGGGAACAAACCACATGTGTCTTTTCCTACTTGTGTAAAAACCTGCCCTGAATCTGCATAAAGACCGCACATAGAAGCATCTGTGAGTGCCATGGTTGTTTCTGCTTGTGGAGGGCCCATGCAAACTTTAAAAGTTATACCTCATTATGTTATTATGCAATTGCTACCACTAAATGCCCCCAGAAATTGCAGCTGGGGGACAGAAGGTGTGTGCTTTACCCCTAGACCACTATCAATGGGGAAACACCTGCTGTTAAAGAAATACTAAACTAAGAAAACACAACAAAAATAAAATTAAAAAAGTATAACCCTGCCCTTCCTTTCTTCATCTGCTCCCTTTTTTTACCCTGTTTGTCTCATGTTACAATGAAACCCAAGAAATATATAAAGAATTCTTATCTCTGTGTCCCAAAAGATCAGCAACGTCCTTTTCCTCTTCACTGTCCTGTAAAGTTGCTAATTAGCACACTTTTTCCCATAGAGCATTGCCGGGAAATGAGAGCCTTTGTTAGAAGCAGTTCTGCACTGTGGTTAAGAGGTCTTAAATGGGGGACTGTCCCCATGACAGCCATATGCTCTAATAGCAGATTTGGGGGTGTTCTGATGAACTCTTAAGTTTTGAAAGCATTTATTGAGCAAGTACTTTATATAAAAAAAAATGAAAACAACATACAAAATGATTTTCATGATTAGATTTTATTGCAAACCAAGAAACATTTTGTGAAATCTAACAGTAGTAAAAAAAAGTCTGGAGGGTGTGCCAGAATATGTGTAAAAAAACATACATATAGAAACTGAACAGAACTGTGTTCTCATATTGTCTGCATGTGACAATAATAGATGATATTGGGACTGTGGTTTTTATTGCAGTGGTATTAGAAAGTGAGTTAATATTCCAATGTACACATGAACTTAAAAAAACAACAGAAGAGGTCAAACTGAAAACCTAATTAATGCATTGTATCTATATGTGGCTGTTTTGTTTTTATCCATTTTCATATTACATTACTGTTTTCTAGTATACATATCCCTAAAGGGGTTATCCAACCCCTATAATGTCCCCCCTAATGCCTGGTCCCCTCATACAGGTTATACTTGCCCGGCACCCACATAGCTCCTGATGCCCGCACAGCCTCCCAGTTGCACAGATCAAAACATCTGGCGACGAGGGAGGAAATTGGCAGCCAATAGCAGGCCACGAAGGGGATGAGCCTCCCTAGCATCACTCGCGATGCTAAGGAGGCTAGTCTCCGTCATGACCTTCTGTTGGCTGCCATCCCCCTCCCTTTGCTGGATGTTTTGATCTGCGCGACGCGGAGATGCAGCGGCGGGCGTGCGGACATCAGGAGCGAAGTGGGTGCTAGGGAGCAGGGTAAGTATAACCTATATGAGGGTCCCAGGCATTAGGGGGGACATTATAGGGATTGGATAACCTCTTTAAAATCCCTGACAGACTGATATTCCTGTGCTTATAAATTTAGAATGCACAATTTTCACCTACATAGTGTAGTTTATTTCTCTGGAGAAGCCGTGGATATATATAAACCAAGAAATTCAATACATCTGATGATGCACAGCCCCTTAAACACAAATATCCCCAGTAAAAGACTGTATATTCAATTTTGTCACCTATTACTGTAGAGTGTGCTACAGTCATATACACAGTTAGAATTACATTGCCCTGCAATGTGTCCATTGTTACCACCCTCCTACTAATGCTGTTTTAATATATATATAAAAAAAAAGAAAATAGGAATACAGCATTCTATCTGCATAAATACTAATCTACAAATGTTACATACACCAAAATATAGTGGTAAAACAATATTAATATAGCTTTCGTCTAGCATTCAGCAAGAATGAGTGTCAAAAATATTAGTAACTACTACATCTATGATTCATTCCTGATGGGGAATAAGTAGTTAAATATGTTGTAAGATGCTACATGAAAGCACAGATACATCTATGATCATTCTAAACACAGAAATGAGCTGCCTTAGAAACCAATGGTAACGTCTGGCCACACTTCTTCTACTGAACTGTTATCCAAGTGGACATACAACTCAGTGCAAGATACTTTTAAAATTATAAAACCACTTTATGTTACTATTCATTTCTGAGGTCTGATCCAGGCAGCATTGGTGAGTTTCCATGTGACACATCTCCTCCATGTTGATGAAATAATTGTGTGCATGGCCTTGAAGGGGTTTTCCAGTTTGCATCAACATTCTGTAAAATAAGGTAGCTGTAATTTCGTAATGTATCTCTTTATGGCTTCTATCTTCTGATCTGGGCTATAGTCACATGACCATGTCCATGTAGCTCTTTATTTCCTGTTATGTTATGTCCATGGGCGTGTCAAAGCAGCAGCAGCAATAGGGGATTGTCTATGTTACTAGCTGGGTGGGAAGAGCTATAAACTAGTTGAGTGTTAAGGGCGGTGCTGGAGTTTTGACAGAGAAAGGAGAAATGCATCATGGGTTTGGTTGGATACAGCAACAGGAAGTGCTACATATAGGATGGACACAACCAGAATGATTTGTTTACATGGTGAAAACAGGTCAGGAGGGTCCAAATTGGAAAAAAGCATGAGGAAGTGTACATGAGGTAAGCAACTACATGAGCATGTTAAAACTATGGTAATCCTGGAAAACTCCTTTAAAACTTAGGTTGTGGTCATGTACTGCTGTATAATCTCTCACTTCTGATAGACTGCACTGATTAATAAATGTGACAGGGAAAAGTTACTATGGACCAGCGCCAGCTGAAAACACCGACCAGTCCAGTGAATGACATAGCTGAGGACCAGCTATTTTAGTAACCAGTGGACACCTGAATCTATAGACCTTGGCATCCATATTTATGTCTATTCGGACTAGAATATTAGATGCTGAGCAGGTCATTAAGGTTGATATAGTTTCTCAAAATATTTGTATAGTTATATATATATCACATATATCACTGCTTTCCATAAGGTGATCTAGTATTCCCCAAAAATGTAAAATATATTTAACAATGATATAAATGAAGGAAGTTCTAATTCAGTAGAGTTTAATGTGATTACCCAAGAAATGACAGACTTAGATATTTACAGTATACTATTTAGTTTGGGCTTTCTGTATATGTGCAAATGGTAACCAAGAAGGATTTCATGGATTTATGAAAAGATACCAGAAGAACATGTCTTAAAGGGGTATTCCAGTTGTTAGAAGTTATCCCCTATCCTGTGGATAACTATTAGATCATGGGGGTTCTACCTCTGGGACCCCCACTGATCACAAGAACAGTGGCCCTATACCCCCTGCAGCCTCCATGAAATGAACGGAGCGGCCGGTCGGACATGCGCGTGGCAGCTTCATTCATTTCTATGGGAGTTCCAGAGATAGCTGAGTAACTCTGCTATCTCCACAATTCCCATACAAATTAATTCAGTGGCCGCACGAATGTCCGACCGGCCTCTCTGTTCATTTCAGGGGGTATGGGGCCCCCATTCTTGTGATCAATGGGGGTCCCAGTGGTAGGACCCCCACAGATCTAATAGTTATTCCCTATCCTGTGGACTTCTAACAACTAGAGCACACATTTAATTATAGTAAAAAACCAACAAAATGTAACTAAAAACAAAGGCAGTCCACATTTATACTGTGGAAACTGGTAGACTGAAAAATAACCAGTTCAGTGATTTTGTTACATTTCCAGTTTTCATTTTGATGAGTTTTTATACAGTTCCCCAGGAATTGAACATGGTAACTAAAGCCAATAAGTTGTAACATACAGTAGGTCAAATAAACTAAAATCAAAGCATCATAAAATGTATACTCTTTGAGCGTGGTCCAGCCACTTCATGTACACAGTTTAGCCATCCTGGGTTTTACCTGCTTTCACCACAATTATTTATAAAAGAATGTCATCAGACCTAGAAGCTGAAGGGGCATTGGAAGACTTGAAGATGACCTAGGATGTAAAGACTGAAGGCGCTTTGCACTTTGAAGCCTATTTTTGTACGACTTTCTCCAATAAAGTGGAATTTATATTATTATGCATATGATGTGAGGATGTAATGTATGGGCACTTAAAGGGAATCTGTCACCAGTGACCTCCCTATCAAAATATTTGCATAGTTTACCTGATTAAACCATTGCTTATCTATTGTTGATCCGAGGCTCCGTTCCCAAATGATGGTACTGTACAATGAGTACATCACTGTTGCTGTTGTTGCACACAAGTCCCTCTCCTTTCTGTGGTGAGCGCCTCCTTGGCTGCTTTGATTGACAGAGCCAGGCCAGAATGGTGTTGCCCTCATTGTGCCAAAGGCCTAATTTGCATATTAGGAAAAAAGTATCAAAACTCGAGAACACAGCCTCGGATCAACAAAAGGAAATTAGGTTGTAATCAAGTGAACAATAGTTATGTATCAATGTGAACAAATGGATAGGGTCACTGGTGAGAAATTCTCTCTAACATTTCCTGATGTACCTCCAGTGGTACATTTATAATGTATGACCCTAAGTGATGTGTAACCTTGTCCGCTTTCTCAGTATATTGAAAAATCTAATAAAATATGTTTAAAAAATGTCTGGAGTATTATTGCTGCAACACAGGGGCATCATTTGTAACAATTAAATTTGTATATGCAGTCCCTTATGTGTGTTGGTCACATTATCTATTGCACAATGAAGGTATTGTGAATCCTGCAGACACATCATGTTTTAGGGGAAAAAATAAAACATTTTGACTACAGTACTGTACAATCCTGTGACTGTCACAAAAATCCAATATGATCAGATTTTTTCAGATTTTTTTTTCTTGAAGGAAAATCTTCCTTTTATTATGACTCATGGGGGTTGGTGATGCTTTGTCATGATGAAGTCCTAGCTTTTAAATGTACTGATCATCCAGGCAAATGCATAGTTTTCATGGTTTTATACACATTTAAAACTCAGTAAATTCAAAATGCATTATATTACTATAACATTGACCTTAAATGAATTACTTTTACGTATAGAGGGTGAGATTTACATTTATACAATGCTACATGATGTGCTAGAGCTATATACGACCACAATAATCTATGGGGTTTGTGGCTGGCACTCTTTAATCACTGCCTTAATTTTTTAACAACATTTTATTTTACAACTATTTGGAAATCTAAAATCAACTTATGACCATAAGGATTAATGTTATAGCTAACGTTTGGCAGCGTTATTATCAGTTTTTACATTCACACAGGGTGGGAGTGATGCAGCAACTGCAAAATATTGTTTGTGGTCTATATTTAAATATTTTATATATAAAATGCAGTTCTTTGATTTATCTTATAAAACAGCAAAATGTTGATTTTTTTTTGGAACCTTACTGTGTAGTTGAGATGTTAAAAATTTTTCATCTGGATGCTGAGTTAGGATACAGATGCAGCAGAGTTAACAGTCACAGTCATAACTCGTTAACTAGATGCGATTACTCACAAAGTGTGACTGTTAAATGGCATCTGTCAGCAGATTTGCACCTATGACACTGGTTGACCTGTTACATGTGCACTTGGCTGCTGAAGACATCTGTGTTGGTCTCATGTTCATATGTGTCCAAATTGCTGAGAAAATTATGTTTTAATATATGTATATGAGCATCTAGGAGCAACGGGGACATTGTCGTTATACCTAGAGGCTCTGCTCTCTCTGCAACTGCCGTGCCCTATCCACTATAGGAGAAGTCAGGACCAGGTGTGATGACGTTTTCACTGCCTGGCCCTGTCAATCAAAGTTCAGAGTGCGCAGCAGTTGCAGAGAGATCAGAGCCTCTAGGTGTAACCGCAATATCCCCTGTTGCTCCTAGAGGCTCATTTAACATAGTAACATAGTTTATAAGGCCGAAAAAAAGACATCTGTCCATCCAGTTCGGCCTGTTTTCCTACAAGTTGATTTTATTATATTTGCATATAATAAAACATCATTTTTCTCAGCAATACAGGCACATATTAACATGGGACCAACACAGATGCCTTCAGCTGCCAAGGGCACATGTAACAGGTCAGCCAGTGTCGTAGGTACAAATCTGCCGACAGATGCCCTTTAACTCTGCTCCATCTGTATGTTCACATGCCACAGATTTGTTGCAGAAATTTCTGCCTATGTCCTATTGAAGAAGCCCATGTGCTTTCCACTGAAACAACCCCACCATGCAACAAATCTGCAGCATGTGAATATTCTGTATACCCTTAAAGGAACATGGGATGGTGTATGAGTATCTCTTTGGTGTTCTCTGGTATTCTCTGCATCATGTTCCACTCCCCCATAACGTGCATGAGATGTATATACATGTACAGTGTATACTTTTTGTCTTGAATGGCTATGTGTACATTTACCTAGTATAATTATAGTGTAGTACAGTACAAAATTAGCATGAGTGGTGCTTTTTATAAAAGGGTCACGAAATGCATTAGCTTGGTAAATCTCAGGCTGCTAAAAGTGCAAAATGTATATGTAAGATACATTTCTTCAGTACAAAATGCTATTTCATGATAAAACACAAACCTAGGATCACAGGCCAGTGTTGGATTAAACATACACCCTGCAACCTGAGCAGACACACCCTGGCTATGGAAGTTCTCATCTGATGGATTGAATCTATTATTGTTTTGACAGTGGACATGAAATAGATTTATAGATGGTCAATTCATTAATCAACGTAACATAAATCAGGATCTTGAGCTGTGTAAGGTATAAGAGTGTTTTGGTGACTTCTGAGATGTATTATATATCATCCAGGGTGTATATACCTGCAAAGATAGAAACAGAATGTTCTGTAATCCAAGGCATCTTCTAAACAGCGTTCAGCTTCTATTCTACAAATTATGCTAAAATGCTGACCATCTACAATACTTTCACAGCTTTATAACTTATTGAACATGCTATTAAAGAGGTTGTCCCACGAAAAATATGCTACAGTTTTAAAACCAGCACCTGAATCTGAATACTTTTGTAATAGCATGTAATTAGAAATTTAGCATAGACGCTGAGTTATTCAATAAAATGTATCTGTATAGTGCCTCCTGCTGTTTGTTCTTTTCCTTATTTCTTTGTCCTGCTCACTGAGATGGCCGCACATGCTCAGTTTCATCCTTCCACTGCCTCCTGAGCTGTGATAGGGAGAGCTGAGACACGCCCCCTGAGCTGCAGCAGAAAAGACACTCCCCTTGAGCTGTCAGCTTGATATAAATCTAGCAGAGCAATGAATGGGGAGATCTCTGGATCCATGTGAGGTACAGGGCTGGTTCTAGCTTTGTTAGAAAAAGGATGTCATGTACTATATGATGTCTGATTTTCATTTTTTACACTATTCATGGGATAACCCCTTTAACTATCAATGTACCTAAAAAGGAATATATGTATCCTGCTTGGAAGCAGCTTAGGCAGGGAGCTGAATCTCTTTAAAGAGACCAGTCCTGTATGGAAACTTACTGGAAGTGCTCCAGGTTATGAAGACTTATTGGCAACGCTCCATGTGAAACGAATATGCAAAGAGGTATCTCCCAAGAAAGAGAACTCTCTCACCAGTGTCACCTATTGGAAGTGTTTTCCTATGAGTCAAGATCTGACTTTACAACAAAACTTGGGATTTAGTACTACAATATAGCCAAGCCAGATATCCATCCATAGACAGCTGTTTCTCAGCTGTACTTGCTCCTTAGTAGGATTCTGGCCTAGATGCCTAGATGGTTCTCTTTCTTGGGAGATACCTCTTTGCATATTCATTTTCCATGGATCATTGCCAATACGTCCCCATGGAGTACTTGCAGCAAGTTTCTATACATGACTGGTCTCTTTAAGTAGATTCAGCACTCTGCCTAAGCGGCTTACAAGGCATTGCACTTACCCAACCAGAATCCTATTCCATACGGAAACAGCTATCTACGGATGGATATCTGGTTCGGCTATATTCCCTTGTCAAATCCCAAGACTGGTTGGAAAGTTGGCTCTTGACTCATAGGGAGCCACTTGCAATAGGTGGCACTGGCGAGATGGTTCTCTTTCTTGGGAGAAACATCTTTGCATATCCTGCTTGGACAAACTCCATGTGAATTGCAGGTCCTTGCTCAACAGTTTCTTACAAAACTATAATTATTGCTCATCTAGAATATGCTCCTCTTTTGATGTCACAGCCTGGTTGTCCAGTAGGATAATATTTTTTACAGAAGGCAGGGTTCCTTTTTTATATAAGGGACAGATTGATTTAAACAAAATGATGGTTAGTCACCTCACCAATCCATCAAACTGCCATTGTGACAGTTATGGCATTCTCGCTGGTCTCCACTTCTTGGTTTATGTTCAACATACAGGAAATGGCGGGAGATGCCTGTTCAGCCAACTACTGGTGACCCACCTCTGCCAGTGATTGGCTGATAAGGCATGTTGAGCAAGTTGACCAGAAAGCATAAGAGTGGCAGTGTTGGGGGGGTTGTTGAAGTGACATACTTATTTTTTTTTTCAAACCCATTCTCTTCCTTATATAAAAATGTTAATCTTGCTGGAGGTCTCTTTAATGAGGTATCTATCTGGTGGATATGTCATAAGGCACTACAAGACCATTATAGGATTTTGGTAGATAATAAATTACCGGTACTTACTATAGATGTGTTTTAACCTCTAGTATTCGCAAGCCGATTCATGCCAATTCTGTCAATGGGAATCCCAAATCTCCTTTTTGTAAGATCAACTACTTTCCTGCAAAGACAAAAGCAAATGTATCAGGTCTAAGGTGAATTTTTAAAAGTCAGTATTTAGTCCACTGTCTCTGTTACCTGATATAAAACTAGATATTATACCGTATATTTAATAAAAAAAACTATATTGTGAATCTGTTGTTATTATTATTCTACACTTCTGTTTGTAAAAGTTGAAGATATTCACAGGAAACTATGATGCTACCCATAAACTGATGAAAATCTGGTTTGCTGCAAAAGGCTTTGTTTTCTTTATAATTTACTATTTTACACACTGGCAAAAAATAATGCATCTATATAGAATTGTCAGATTGCTGCAAAACTCTGCAAGCAGTTATGTCTCAGATATGTAAATGATTAAAGGTGTGGTTTGAGTTGACTCTGGGTCTTGCCTCAAATGGGCATAAAAGTGCTTCCCCTTCTGCTGTATAAAAAAGGCTCTCATAGACTACATTTGGGTAGTGTACCTCTTGGTGAGAGATCACTGTCTGCTAGACATGCCTCTATGATGCACTTGAATACCTTTTTCCCAGTTGACAGTCTTTGAGGTTCTTTTTTGAATCCAATAACACTCATGTTTGAGCATGTTGGACTGGTGGTGATAATTTCAATTCTACCTTTGCTGTAGAGCGAAACACTGCCCCAACTGCTGGTGTGATGTTCTGCCGGCCATCATATATGACAGTCGGTCTCTCTACTAGAGATATGAGGGACACTAACAGCTCAGCAATGTGTGCACAGCATAGTCTGGCTACATGTGATGTCTCTTATGGAATTGCTTCCAACTGCCATTTTTCAGCAGTATAATGCTTGTCCACATTTAAGTGTTCTCCAGAAATGTCTCCATCAGATTGCAATACTTAATGGGCCTGCCCAGTCACCAGATTTATCTCAGAATTTTTACATGCTTCCATACCCAACCATATTTTATCTTGTATTCAGGCTAGAGGCAACTCAACAGGATACTAGAGCTTCATTTCAATTGTACAGTTTTCCCCAATAATTGTATCCTTTAGCTCTCAAATTTTAGACACTTACATATACATTGGATATAAAAAGTCTTCACACCCCTGTTAAAATGCTTGGTTTTTGTTATATAACAAATTAGATCAAAACAAATTATTTCAGATTTATTTCCACCTTCAATGTGACCCATAATTAGAGATCAGCGAATCATGCAAAATTTTATTCGCCGAACATATGCCGAACTTTCCTAAGATTCGTATATTCGACAAATAGATTCGTTTAATTTGCGCTTTTAGCGAACATTCGCGCACTAATAACGAATGTTCAGGTTAAAAGGTATGCAACCTCTTTGAACACGTACGCATAAGCGTACAAAGTGCGTACGAATATGACGGGCTTTGCTGGAGAGGAATGGTGGAGCAGGAGGAATGCTCCGAGTCTGACCCCTGGCTTCTTATGGATACTGTATCAGCAGATGACAGCAGATCATCCGGCTGATACTGAGATGAGCGTGTCATCCATTCCACTACCTCATCCATTTCTCCTCCACTACAATTTTGCGCCTTGGTGCACCTGGTGGAACAACGGCCAAGTATTGCGAATACTACTAGTAGATGCTCCGGATACAGGTCCTTTGGCACTTCTGCCCTGTGCCACCTTCTCCTTTTTTTAGAGCTCGAGGTCTGGCTGGAACTGGACCCCTTATGCTTATCCATTCCAGACATTTTTCAATTCACTCTGTGATCCTGCAGCTGGTCTTTGTCTCCCTGTCTCTCCCTATCTCTCCCTGTCTCTCTCTCCCTTCCTGATTAATTACTAGCCCTGAACTGGCCCTGCACTTGCCCTGCAGTATCCCTGATATGTGTAATATGGATTCCCAGAGCAATTACACCCCAATTTTCACAAAGCAGGTCTCAGAGTCTCAGAACTTCACACACAGTGCTTCTGCTCGTCTCAGCAGTTGCAGCAGAAGTGATGCGTCACTGGCTTACCGAGCCTGAGCCAATCAGAGCAAGCCCTTCCCACTAGGTCAGGTGACCACTTTCTTCCCGGGCTTTTGCACACGATAAACGAACTAAAAGTAAAATTTCGCTAATGAATTGAATTTGTACGCAACAGTAACTTATACGTAGCAATAGCTTATAATTTATAGGACAAACTACGTAGTGAATGCGCACAAAGCCGAAGCTAATCACCTAATATTCGGATTCGCTTCACAGCTAAAAATTTCGAAGATTCGATACGAATCGGCGAATAGATTCGCTCATCTCTACCCATAATCTGTACAATTCCATTGGAATATAAACAAATCATTTAAAGAGGGAATATAAAAATAATGAAACTAAAAAACAGTAGTTGCATAGGTGTGAACATTCTCTTATAATTGGGGATATGGTTGTGTTCAGAATAAGAAGTCACATTTAAACTCATGTTAAATAGCAGTCAGTACACAGCTGCCATCATTTAAAGGGACCCTGTCATCAATTTAATGCTTGCCTCATTCAGAGCAGCATAAAGTAATGATAGATGAGCTGATTTCAGTAGTGTGTCACTCATGATCTAAAAGTAAGTGGTTGCTGAGAACCAGCACCATAATCATTGCAGCTTAGGGCTTGAAAAGAGACACATCTACCTGATAAGAGTTACAGTTATTCATAAGCTCTTGCTCTCCCTGCCCATTTGCTGATAATAGACAGTCTTCTCATTACTTTTCTCCCTAGAAGAGAACTGTCAATCATCAGTGGTGGGTGGCGAGAGCAGGAACATATGAATAACTCTGACTCTTCTCAGGTAGATTTGACTTTTTTCAAGGCCTATGGTACACTGATTATGATGTTAATTCTCGGCAACTACTTTTAGCTTGGAGTGACACCGCTGAAATCAGTTCAGCATAAAATTGATGACAGGTTCCCTTTAAAGTGATTCTGATTAACTCCATATAATGTTCAGCAGTTCTAGTAGAATTTTTAGTTGCATTTTACAGCAAAAGCCATGGTCCGTAAAAAACTACAACACATCAAAGAGATCTCATTATTAAAATGTAACAGTCAGGAGAAGAGAAAAATTTTTTTATTTCAGATATACCATTAGATATACCATGGAAACCAATGAAGCCAGTCATCAAAAAGTGGATTTGACACAACAGTGAGATTACCAAGAAGTGGACATCCCTCAAAAATTGATGGAAAGAAGAAGAAAATTGGTCCAGGACAGGGACATAGCTATAGGGGGAGCAGAGGTAGCAGTCGCTACCGGGCCTAGAAGCCTGAGGGGACCTAAAGGCCCCTTGTGCCGCATAAGACAACCACAGTATTATAGAAAGACAACATCAGTATTATAGAAAGTGCATGCTGGTCAAGTTACATCTCTGGCTGGAGGGAAGGGTTTAGGTCAAGAATTTGTCATGGGGGAGGGGGCTGTTTCAATTTTTGCCCCAGACAGACCAAAGGCTATATGCTTCCCTGCCCCTGGCCACAAAGCACTGACAGAAGGGGGCCCAAACTAAACTCTTGCACCCAGGCCCATGAGCCTTTAGGTATGCCCCTGGTCCAGGACACTGCCAACAGGCCTACAGCAACATTGAAGGAAATGAAGAAATTGGCAAGTACTGGTTGTGTATTGCAAGTGACAACAATCTCCCTTATTCTTCTTTTGTCTTCACTGTGGCTAGGACGGCAAGACAGAAGCCTTTTCTTGCAAAGAAAAACATCCAAGCTCAACTGTGTTTTACCAAAACCTACATCGTCTGCCAAAAGCATGTGGGAAAACGTCTTATGGTGTCATGAGACCAAGGTTAAACTTTTTGGCCATAATTCCAAAAGGTATGTTCGACACAAAGCCAACACTGCACATCACCAAAAGAATACTATGCCCATAGTGAAGCAAGTGAAGCATGGTGAATGCAGTATAATGTTTTGGGGCTGTTTTTCTACATCCAAAACTGGGGCTTTAGTCATAGTTACATGGTTGTTAAGGTTGGAAAAAGACAAAAGTCCATCAAGTCCAACCTGTAATCCTGCTATATCGATCCCTGGATCAATGTCCATCTTCCTTTTAAAAAAGGGGTTGGGCCAAGGGAAAGGGTGAGTAGAACAAGATGTCTATACATTGTTATAAGCATCAATTTTATTTTGAATTAAAAAGTAATCTAAACCCTTTTTGAAGCCATCTACGGTATTTGCTGTGACAAGCTCCTGCAGCAGGCTATTCCAGAAATTTACAGACCTTACTGTAAAGAATGCTTGTCGCCTCTAATGTATTTCAAATATCTCTCAATTGTGGGATAAAACCTGAAGAGGAATCTCATCTTTCAGCAGGACAACAACCTAAGGCCTCCTGCAATTTGCGGTCCCCAATGCACAGGCACCATCCGTGCGGCTGCTGAAGACGGATCCAGACACATTCAACTTGAATGGGTCCATGATCTGCCCGCACTGCAAAAAATAGAACATGTCAAGTAAATGGGTCCGCATCCAAGATGCAATGCACAAACGGCCGGGGATCGTATATTGCAGACCCACTGTTTGCGGGCTGCAACATGGGCACGGCAAGGCAACGGCCGTGTGCATGAGACCTAAAGCATACCTCTATAGCATCAAAAGAATAGCTCCACCAGAAGAAGATTAAAGTTTTGGAATGGTCCAGCCAGACACCAGACCTTGAAAATCTGTGGGTTGTACACAGTAGATGCCTTCACAATCTGACAGATTTGGAGTGTTTTTGCAAGGAAGAGTAGGCAAAGATTGCCAAGTAAAAGGGCACTTCAACAAAATAAGGGTGTGCATATTTGTGCTACTACATTATTTAAGTTCTTTATTTTTCCACCCTAAAAGATTTAAGTTTGTTTTTCAACTGAATTTTACAAATTATAGGTGGCGCTCATGCACACCACCTTAGTTACGATCCATGTTGTTTGTGGATTTAACTATTTTTTGTGTGGTATGACTTTCTGTCTTAAAAGCATACATTTTCAAATTTTAATAAGTGCTAATTTTTCCAAATTTTGTTAAATTTCAGATTTTTTTTAGGCAAACACACAATATGGCAACACTATTTTGCCACTAATATAAAGTACAATATGTCACAAAAAAATCCACAATGTCAGAATTGCTTGGAAATTTAGGAACGTTCCAAGGTTATTACCCCATAAAGTGACACATGTCAGATTGAAAGGGGGCTGTGTCTTTAAGGCAAAAATAGGATTAATCTTTTAGAGGTTAACTGGGTCAAATACCTTGTAGGGCTAGATGAATGGAATGGAATTACACCTTTCATTTAGTGATCTGTTGCTTCATTCTGGAGGAAAAGTTATTTTATTCCATATGCAAATGAGCTGTTAAGTGCAGTGGACAGAAGCAAGCCGTTCTGTCCACCCTTTCTCCTCCTGCTGCTTCTGCCAGTCCTTATCTGCCCTTGATTGATAGGGTCAGTTTAGATGACTACACAGGAACCTGGTCCTGTCAATTCCAAAATAAAAAATAAACCATGAAATGCCTAAATAACATCATGAAGAGGACCACTGAAGGATTTATGCCTAATGGTGTGTTTTTTTTTTTTACTTTAGTTGTGACTTTCCTTATTTCCAAACGGTCATTTTAGGGTCTTGGTTTACAGGAAATATATTCTTAGAGTTCATAAGATGACTGGACTATGAAGCATTCTATTTAGGTAGTTATTTCACTTTATGCAGCTGCTTCCTCTTGTTTGATGATTTTTGACTCACTTAGGTGTGAATTGCAGAATACTAGCTGTGTGTAAAACCAAACAGCATGTAAGTAATTATAGTTAACCTAAACACAGGCGTCCGCAGGCTGTTTATTTTTGTGCGTTAATAAAGAAGTGATTCTGGAGTATGTGCAGTTAAAATTCCTCTGCTTGTAAGGAGTGTTATTTCTGTGATAGTTCTGTGATATCTTGTGGAGAACACAAGAGGAAATTTAGCACTCCACCTGTACTTTTAACTAAAATATTAATCATAATGTCATAAGTTCTCCTGGTGCCCAAGGCCAAGATGGCAAAATGTAGCCTTACAGTCTCCCTAGTGAGAAATCATCATTACCACCAATATGGTTGGCTTTCCACATTCAAACATTTTTTAAAGACAAAGCCAGGAGTGATTTCAAAAAGAGAACACTAAGGAGGGGGATTTATAATGATGGGTCAGTTTTACAGGAGTCTGCATTGCTGTAATTCATCTTACTGTCACGGGGTATTTGATAAATTTGAAAAGTGGTGGGAAAGTTGGTGTGGTTAGTCCGACGAGCTGATTTTTAGATGTTTCTTCACTTTCTACACCACCTCTTTACTGGAGTAAGATATCTATCTATCTATCTATCTATCTATCTATCTATCTATCTATCTATCTATCCCATGTCTACCTATGTATGTGTCTCTCTTTCTGTACATACACAAACAATTTTTATATACTATTTTTCTTCTCGAAATGTGTATTAGTCTGCAAGTTTATTTGTACACAATTTTATTTAAAAATCTATCTATCTATCTATCTATCTATCTATCTATCTATCTATCTATCCATGCTGTTATGTTGAATACCGTTGTGTTAATAATTACAAAAGTAGTGGAGTAATACATTTATTGGCTAACCAGAAAAAAATGCTGTAAGTTTGCCTAAAGAAGGAGCCTCTGTGCTCTGAAAGTTTGCAATATATATATATATATATATATATATATATATATATATATATATATATATTTTTTTTTTTTCAGTTAGCCAATAGAGTTATCACTTCCATAATACTTCTGTATTTATTAACACAAAAGTATTCCACATCACATGGTTTTTTGTTCTCTAACATGTCATTATGCAATTCTATCCATCTTGCACACTTATTTATATACTAAGTTTACTATTTTTTTCTCTTGGTAATGTATATTTTTTCAACAAGTTTATTTGTAAATAATTTTATTTTTAAAAAATCCAATATTTTCATTAACTGTTTTCTGTCTCCCTCTTCTGGTAGAATATTGAAAGTACACTTTAAACTTGTATTATTTACATGAAGTAATAAACTGATTTATTTTAGGCTAGGTTCATGTGTGTGTTGTTTTATTTCTGAGCGGCAGAATATATGATCTAAACAGAATGAAACATTTTTTTTTTCATTTTTTCATTCTGTTTAAAAGAGTTTGCAAACAATGGATTTTATGATAAATTTTTTCACTCATTAGCTAAAGTTTATATCATGTGGAATTATCACACAACAAATACATGACAGCATATAGATAAGACTCCAAGGCTAGGGCCGTGTTGGGATGTAAAAGAGTTTTTCCCAGGAACAACAATATTACATATTCACAGGATCTTATGGCTGGGGCCCTACTGCAGGGATCAGCCCCCATAAATAGTTAAATTTCCAATTTGTTCTGCAAGTCCGTACGATTTAGAAGATACCTCATTAATATAGTTTTAATTCAGAGGCCCATGACATTTTTACGTCTGCCACATTTAGATTAATGGAGAATATCCATTTCCATTTTGTAGTACATATGATTTTTTTGATCACTTTTTTTGCATTCTCTTTGGAGGTAGAATAAACAAAAGTTTTATATAGTTGTATATACAATATATAATAATAATCCTAACTTAGGAATTCACAATCTCTGTTATTTTCTGTTATACATATATATTTACTGACCTTTGCTTTCCCTTTATTTCAGTGGCACTTGCAGAAATTCTGTCTAGTGGAGATCCAAAACCAGGAAAACTTCTTTTCTTTTTTGTCTCAATCACATCATTTTCCAGAGAGACTAGTTCATCCAGAAGCAGGAGTTTTGCTGCCAGATCAGCTGACTTCTCTTCATTTGAAATTGATCGTTGTCCAACATCCAAAACAATCGGAGGCTCGAACCTCTGATCAATAAAGTTCAAAAGTTCAATGTGACTGACAAAGAAAATCCCAAAAAGCCAAATAATGCATATAGACAGAGTGAATATATACATATATATATATATATATATATATATATATATACAGTACAGACCAAAAGTTTGGACACACCTTCTCATTCAAAGAGTTTTCTGTATTTTCATGACTATGAAAATTGTAGATTCACACTGAAGGCATCAAAACTATGAATTAACACATGTTGAATTATATACTTAACAAAAAAGTGTGAAACAACTGAAAATCTGTCTTATATTCTAGGTTCTTCAAAGTAGCCACCTTTTGCTTTGATTACTGCTTTGCACACTCTTGGCATTCTCTTGATGAGCTGCAAGAGGTAGTCACCTGAAATGGTATTCCAACAGTCTTGAAGGAGTTCCCAGAGATGTTTAGCACTTGTTGGCCCTTTTGCCTTCACTCTGCGGTCCAGCTCACCCCAAACCATCTCTATTAGGTTCAGGTCTGGTGACTGTGGAGGCCAGGTCATCTGGTGTAGCACCACATCACTCTCCTTCTTGATCAAATAGCCCTTACACAGCCTGGAGATGTGTTTGGGGTCATTGTCCTGTTGATAAATAAATGATGGTCCAACTAAACGCAAACCGGATGGAATAGCATGCCACTGCAAGATGCTGTAGTAGCCATGCTGGTTCAGTATGCCTTCAATTTTGAATAAATCCCAAACAGTGTCACCAGCAAAGCACCCCCACACCATCACACCTCCTCCTCCATACTTCACGGTGGGAACCAGGCATGTAGAGTCCATCCGTTCACCTTTTCTGCATCGCACAAAGACACGGTGGTTGGAACCAAAGATCTCACATTTGGACTCATCAGACCAAAGCAAAGATTTCCACTGGTCTAATGTCCATTCCTTGTGTTCTTTAGCCCAAACAAGTCTCTTCTGCTTGCTGCACAGTCTCCTCCTAACAGTTGTTGTAGAGATGTGTCTGCTGCTAGAACTCTGTGTGGCATTGACCTGGTCTCTAATCTGAGCTGCTGTTAACCTGCAATTTCTGAGGCTGGTGACTCGAATGAACTTATCCTCTGCAGCAGAGTTGACTCTTGGTCTTCCTTTCCTGGGGCGGTCCTCATGTGAGCCAGTTTCTTTGTAGTGCTTGATGGTTTTTGCGACTGCACTTGGGGACACTTTCAAAGTTTTCCCAATTTTTCGGACTGACTGACCTTCATTTCTTAAAGTAATGGTGGCCACTCGTTTTTCTTTACTTAGCTGCTTTTTTCCTGCCATAATACAAATTCTAACAGTCTATTCAGTAGGACTATCAGCTGTGTATCCACCTGACTTCTGGCCAGCACAACTCATGGTCCCAACCCCATTTATAAGGCAAGAAATCCCATTTATTAAACCTGACAGGGCACACCTGTGAAGTGAAAACCATTTCAGGTGACTACCTCTTGAAGTTTATCAAGAGAATGCCAAGAGTGTGCAAAGCAGTAATCAAAGCAAAAGGTGGCTACTTTGAAGAACCTAGAATATAAGACATATTTTCAGTTGTTTCACACTTTTCTGTTAAGTATATAATTCCACATGTGTTAATTCATAGTTTTGATGCATTCAGTGTGAATCTACAATTTTCATAGTCATGAAAATACAGAAAACTCTTTGAATGAGAAGGTGTGTCCAAACTTTTGGTCTGTACTGTATATATATATATATATATATATATATATATATATACATTGTGACAGAAATTTTTTAGCTATAAGCCATTATAGGTTTACAGGGTTTAGACCAGGATCCGTTTCGGCACAAAGCCTTTCTCCCTGTTGAGAAAGTCTTTGTGCCCAAATGTGTCCTGGTCTAAATCTTGTAAACCTATAATGGCTTATAATTAAACAAACACCCTGTTTGAGTACAGATACGGCTGCTGGGATTTCTTCTACATATTACTGGAGATCGCACCTTCCCGCGCGCGCTTGAGCGATAGTGCCAACCGATGTGTGACTTACTTTACAAAATTTTTATCGACTGTCTTGTCGCAATTGCATCATGTGACATGTTACACTGTTGACGTATATGGACCTGATGTAATGTATTCTATTATCTGCAAATCCTGAGTTTCCCACGTCTCCTGGATGACGTGGATGTAGTGTCCTGATTAATGTGACTAGACAAGAGCAATGTGCCTTCTTTATGCTTTTATACTTTTTATACTCTGTAACCTTTTATAAAGCTTGCATATAATATATATATATATATTTTGGCTGATGTAACAAGTCCAACATGGCGCCTGTACTCTTATCAGCACCTAGCCATATCACACTTTCAGGGTAGTGACGCAGGATGGTGTGAGACTTCTCTCCAATCAAGAACCCATACGAGTACATGAATGATGCATATGTAGTTTGCTATTTGCATGCTTACGCCCTTTTCCTGTGATGTATAAATATGTGTGTGTAAATAAAGAAGGCTCAGAGGCTAGGGGCGGAGAGCACGAGCTAAGAACTTGATACTGAACACTAAGTTCGTCTCTTGTACTTTATCGGTGTGCACACGTGTTCTGGATAATTTGGAGTGACTGACTGAACCCCAAGAGGGCTGGTTAAGCCCCCCCAACAACACCATTGACTATCATTACAAAAAACGTTTTGCAACTTTTCAGTGACAGAAGAAAAATGTCATGCAACACATGTCTCCATGTCATCCTAGCCTAATATTCCATATGATGTATAAGAAAGCTGAAAAAAATTATTACAGTAGGCCTCTTTCACATGAACGATATGAATTGTGTCAGGCAGTGTCGGACTGAGGTGTCTAGGGCCCTCCAGTAAAATTAATTTTGGGGGCCCACCGTAAAGCTACATGTAAATATTACCTGCTCACACAGTGGCAGCAGTAGCAAGACACTACAAGATGATAGATGGGGGTCCCTTTAGTGCAGTTGAATGGACAGGTCCCTGGGGAAAGAGGATACTGGCTGGCCGGCCTCTGCACCTAGAAGTCGTCTTCACCTCCCGTATACTGATAAACTGGGTGATTTGACTTGATTAAGGGCCCACCAGGGGATTCAACTGTTCCCCTGTGAGCCAGTCCGAGCCTGCCTGGTAGTAAGGAATGCTAGCTTAGGCAATGTATTTTGTGTAAACTCCCGTATAATGATAAACTGGGTGATTTTTTAAATAATATACCCAGTTTTTATATAAGCATAGGCTGATTTCTGTTTGCATTGCAGTTGGTCTACTGTGCCTAGAGCAACTTGTGCAGGGGGTGGAGGATCAGGGGCCCACCGGAGGATTCACCTGTTACCCTGTGGGCCAGTCAGAGCCTGGTGTCAAGATCTTTCCTGGGAAAAACTGATAGCTCTGCATGCAATTTCATCAGTGTTTTTTCTGTGATTACATTTAGTGTTACAGTTTTGTATCCGTACTGAATGTGCTTTTGCACACATTAAGGAAAACAGAAGAATAAAGGTACAGCCATATGGCTATGTGGTTGTGATGAGGTCATGATGCGGTTAGGAAATACATGTGATCAGTTACCACATGCATAATGTGTTTAGGGTGCATGTTTTTTGGTTTGCCACTGTTGCTTGAAATGTGAATTTGCCTGGTTCTTTAGCTTTCTGTTTAACTTCAAATAATAACATCTTTGGAAAAACGTATCCACAAGTGGCTACTAAACTGTGTATCTGTGTATCAGGTTATCAGGTGTCGTTACAACTTTGGAAGTGCCAGGTCTGTCTCAGAGACCTATTTTCCATTGACATCTATTGGAAAATGAGATTCTGTGGTTCCTAACTGCATCATGACTGCATTAAGACCGTGCAGTGTGGCCATACCCTTACACTTAACATCCCCAAGCAACTATCTGGATACCTTATGTTTCTCTGGGGCCAGGGCTCCGTAAAAAAACACACAATATAGAACATGCTGCAAATTTTCCTGAAAGCAAAGATAATGCATGAAAAACAATTTTTCCTCACCATTTTTATTTCTGCATCACCACATTCTCACACCCATAACTTTCGTATATTTCCATTGTATAAGAGATCCTTTATTTTCAGGGTAACCTATAGTTTTTACTAGTATCTTTTTTGTTTACATGTGGATTTTTGATCACTTTTTATTTATTTATTTATTTCCTGGGAGCAAGGTGATCAAAAATGGCTATTTGGGTCTTTAGGTTTTTTTTTTTTCCAATTACAATAGTTATGGTTCAAAACAAATATTTTAATAGTTTAATTAATCTGACATTTTTGAATGCGGCAATGCCAATTATTTTTATTTTTTATTTTTATTTGTGAAGTCAACTTTTTTTAAATTTTACAAACTTTTTCAAACTTTATTTTGAGTCAGCCTAGAAGAACTGAACATAAGATCATTAGATCGCTTATACCATAAATTTGAAGCGTCTATATTCCGATTAAGTGTTACCTGGTGCAGAGATTCATAGAAACCTTACTATGGCTTTCGGAAGGCACCAGGCTGCCAAAGCAAATGAACTGCTCCAGTGATCTCATTGCAGGTGGAACCGTTTGGGCATCACAAGCAGTCTGGTCCTGATAAATTACTCTCAGATTGCATGTTTGCATTTTCCCACAGAATCTGAGGGGTAAAATGTCTGTGATCAATGTAGTCTCCAATTACAAACATTGTCTGTAGATGTCTGCTGTGTAAAACGTGGACACAATAGAGGGCACCCACCCTCTATTGTGCCCACTTAGCTCAGCATGTACGTCAGATGTCGGGAATGGGTTAAAAATAGAGTAGAATATATATTGCAATGAGTAATAAGTAAAATAATTCCACAGTACTTACTCCCCTACCTCTGAAGATGCCTCTGCAAGACCAGTCCACTTCAGTATAGTAACAGCTAGGAAAAGGTAGACACTCACATTGGTCCAGTCCAGCATCTATTAGGAGAATGGACAATATCAGTAATAAAAATTTCACATAATTTTTAAGGTCAGGGAATACATACTGTATGCATCATCAAGGAGGTAGATAGAAGTTGATCTCACAGCTAAAACAAAATGTTACCGTGTCATCTTGGTTACAGTATTGTTCACCATCTTAGGGTACAGCCACATGGTTAAGTTTCTGCATTCACTTTTGGAAGGCAAAATCAGGAATGGATCATAAAAAGGAAAGAAAGTATATAGGACAGATCCTTGTTTTTGAATGTCACTCTTGGTTTTGGCGTCCCAGACTTCCTTCAGAAACCTGACCATGTGGCCATATCCTTAAGGTCTACTTAAATAAGTAATTAATCCATTCATTGGAAGTGAACCTTTGTACAAACACTCGTTCCCAATAATTACCCCATGTAAATGTGCCACCGATCACACAACAAACAAGCAAAGTAATTGTTTGTCAAGTGATCCGGTTGTTTGTGCAGCACATAAATTCTTGTGCAAACAGGCATGTGCCACCGACAAATAATCAACCTGTATGAGAATGAATGATCATAGATACGATTGTTCATCAACATATATACAAGATGATTGCTACATGTAAATGCTGCTCAATAGTGTTGAGCAAACAAGGCATTCGAAGCAGAATTTGGTCTGAAGTTTAGGAAAACTTAGATTCTAAATAAATCCAAATTTCTTCATGCTTAATGGTAATGAATCAGGTTTTCCTAAAATGGTTGCTGCATGTGTTACAAAGCGAAACTAAGTGCAAAGGAGACAAGCCCAGGAATGCAGGAATGCAATATCACCCATAATGCTGTGCAGCCAACCAATCCGCAGATAGCCATCCCCTGTGATGTCACAGCCCTATAAAACCCTCATTCTGTGTGGTCTTGACCATTGTCTGTAAGTTGAGCATAGGCAGAGACATGACAAGTGCTCGTGCACTAGGGACAGTGTTGCTGAAAACAATAGAAGAATATTGGAGAGGGCAAGGAGACTTATTCTACTTCAATTTTATTTATTATTCCTACTGTTTACTTATTCTGACATCAGCCCTAAATGTAATTCATTACCAATAAGATGGAAGCCTTTATTATTCCACTGCCAGTGTGCCAAGCAGTACCATCCAGTGTGTACCCCTTAGGGGGGCAGGTCTTAATGAAGACCATCCTCATCTTTTGCTGGCTTTACTTCTTCCAATTCATTCTTCTTGGTCTCCATATCCTAGACAAGTCAGCAAGATCCAGAGAGAGGAGGAACTGGATGTTCCTGATGACATGTGGAAAATGAAGAAAAGCAGATGGCAGAAAAAGGGCTCCCACCTATAGGGCAGGAGAGTGCTGGGGTTGGAGAAGTGTGTATGTCAGAGCTAATTAATATTCAGTGTTTACTGTCAATACCCTACAGCAGATTGCAGGCCAGAACAGCAATAATATGCATATTGTGCCCCCACCTAACCAGCCAAATCCCATACCAGTAACAGCCCCAAAGTTTTTACAGGTGCATTCAAAGTGCTTGGGTGTACCTGATTTATACCGATTCGTGACAAATTAATTCGGAACAAATTAAATTTCTTGCCAAACTTCGGTGAAGTTGCCGAATCAAATTTTTCAAAACTTCATTAATCTCTACTGCTTAACAAGCAGGAAATGATCAGGGATGAACAGTCATTGACAATCATGCCCTATATATCAGCAAATATAACTGCCTGAAATCATCCCTTGGAAGAGAGAAGGGACCTGGACTGCCTCTTTATTCTCTAAGCTGACAATGTTATCACTCATGAAGAACTGGTCATCTTCCTACCCTGAGCCTCCACTTTGCCTCTATGATGTACACAGACTATTTCCACATACAGTATATTATGAAGTGTGAATATTTCTGTAGCTCCAGAACCATTTTTTATGTAAGACAATTCAATAATGGAAATTGAGATTAAAGATCCGTAAAGTATGCCAAGAGGTAAGAATATGAAATCTAAACATACTGAGGATTAGGCATATATAGATAGGTAGCCACATATTACACAAAATAATCTTCCTACTTCACACCCAAAGTAACTATGTTTTTTTCCAAAATGTTATTAATCTTGGAAAATTATATTCTGGAAACATTTTATAGTCACTTCCTCCAGATCTCCGCAGAGTGAAAACTTACATCAAAGTCACACATGTGAGGAAAGCATTTGCTGTAATAGATTTTATAAGTATATTAACACATCTTCAAACTTTCATAATGTACAGTTCCCTGGCAGTCACTGTAGGTCTGGAATAAGTGGATTCATAGCCGCATTGTTTTTTTTTAAACTAATGATATAAATAGCAATATGATATCATAGAAACGGATGATCTAATTAGTTTGCAATCAAACATTAGACTTTGGAAATCTTAAAGGGGTTGTTTCACTTCAACAAATGACATTTATCATGTAAAGAAAGTTAATACAAGGAACTTAATAATATATTGGGATTGTCCATATTGCTTTTTTTTGCAGTTTTGATTCATTTTTCCATCACTTTACACACTGCTCATAACCAGGGGTTATGACCACCCTGCAATCTGGCAGTGGTGGTCGTGCTTGCACACTAAAGGAAAAAGCACCAGCCTCTCTGGTGGCCAGGACCGTGGGAGCACGTGTAGGCCAAATGTGCAGCAGCTCCTGCGCATACATTGTTCACATCACTGAACCCAGAAGTGGCGTTATGGTTGGCTTGAAGCTAAAGATGTCTGCATGTGCCGTTTAGACAGAAGGTGCGCAGATGCAAGACCTCTGGTCTAGTGCTGTCAATCTAAAGGGAGGGGGATGTGATTTGAAGAAGAAGGGTGTCAGTATGGAGCACCAGGGGCATCGCTGGAGTGGTGCTCGAACAGCATAAGCCTGCCTACTGGTGCTCCAATAGCTCATTAATATATTTGTAAAAGTTCAAATTTCTCCACAACACTCCTACCTACAGATAAAAGACAGGTATCATTTTAATCAGCGTCAGAAACCCTACCAGGCCATAAGCTTGGTTGTATAGGGTTGATCCAGGTGATAGAGCCGCTTTAAGATAGAAAGCCTATTTTAAAATATGGCAGTGCTGGAGGGGGTGTTACATATATTGATCAAAGGTCCACGGTTCTTACTTTACATACAGATGCTCCACAGACTTTTTTGTCTGCTATCACTGTTGATGTTTTTTGTTTGACAGTGCTGTTTTTTGTCTTCTCTTTTACAGAACTGTTGATTGGATGTTGATGTGTTCACTATGCAACAGAGTTTGCAGGAGAGCTGGAGAACGCTCGGCTGTCAGATCTCTCCACCATCAACAACAACCACCTTGGCTGAACAATGGTCCAGGTTGAAAGAGACTGGAATGACATATCACAGGAGGATATCCAGCATCTGTATGATTGTTACCATGCCAGAGTGGTAGCCTGAATTATTAAGGGGAGATGCCTACCAGTGTTAAAGGTATTATACCACCAATATAAATGTATCCCACCCAACAGATATCACTGTTATATCACTTTCCCCAAATACTAGCATTTATCAAAATTGTCTTATTCTAAAGTTATTAATCTACCATTGCACTCTGTGGCAAATCAGTTTTGACATTCAGTTGTTGTTGGAGCTTTGTAATGTAGGATGCAGAAACATCATTGGTAAGAAAAGGAACATGGTTAGTGTCATCAGTTAGTGTTGATGGCAGGACACAGCCCGTTGCCTGAAGGCATGATGGAACACCAGACACATGACAATTCAGGAAGTAGGATTCAAGCATGGGGGATAAAATTAAAAGATTAAAATAGACAAATCGCCAGGACCGGACAGCATACACCCCCGTATCCTAAGAGAATTAAGTAATGTCATAGCCAGACCCTTATTTCTGATATTTAAGGACTCTATACTGACAGGGAATGTTCCACAGGATTGGCGCATAGTAAATGTGGTGCCAATATTCAAAAAGGATCCAAAAACAGAGCCCGGGAACTATAGGCCGGTAAGTTTAACATCTGTCGTGGGTGAACTGTTTGAAGGTTTTCTAAGAGATGCTATCTTGGAGTACCTCAATGAAAATAAGCAAATAACTCCATATCAGCATGGCTTTATGAGGGATCAGTCATGTCAAACCAATTTAATCAGTTTCTATGAGGAGGTAAGTTCTAGACTTGACCGCGGCGAATTAATGTATGTCGTATATCTGGACTTCTCCAAAGCATTTGACACAGTACCACATAAAAGGTTAGTATATAAAATGAGAATGCTTGGACTGGGAGAAAATGTCTGTATGTGGGTAAGTAACTGGCTCAGTGATAGAAAACAGAGGGTGGTTATTAATGGTACATACTCAGATTGGGTCACTGTCACTAGTGGGGTACCACAGGGGTCAGTATTGGGCCCTATTCTCTTCAGTATATTTATTAATGATCTTGTAGAAGGCTTGCACAGTAAAATATCAATTTTTGCAGATAACACTAAACTGTGTAAAGTAATTAACACAGAAGAGGACAGTATACTGCTACAGATGAATCTGGATAGATTGGAGGCTTGGGCAGAGAAGTGGCAGATGAGGTTTAACACTGACAAATGTAAGGTTATGCACATAGGAAGGAATAATGCAAGTCACCAGTACATACTGAATGGTAAAACATTGGGTAACTCTGACATGGAAAAGCACCTAAGAATTTTAGTGAACAGCAAACTAAGCTGTAGAAACCAGTGTCAGACAGCTGCTGCCAAGGCCAATATGATGATGGGTTGCATCAAAAGGGTCATAGATGCCTGTAATGAGAACATAGTTCTGACACTCTACAAATCACTAGTCAGACCACACATGTAGTACTGTGTACAGTTCTGGGCTCCTGTGAACAAGGCAGACATAGCAGAGCTGGAGAGGGTTCAGAGGAGGGCAACTAAAGTAATAACTGGAATGGGTGGACTACAGTACCCAGAAAGATTATCAAAATTATGGTTACTCACTTTAGAAAAAAGAGGACTGAGGGGAGATCTAATAACTATGTATAAATATATCAGGGCTCAGTACAGAGATCTCTCCCATGATCTATTTATCCCCAGGACTGTTACTGTGACGAGGGGACATCCTCTGTACCTAGAGAAAAAAGGTTTGTACACAAACATAGAATAGAGGATTCTTTACGGTAAGAGCAGTGAGACTATGGAACTCTCTGCCTGAGGAGGTGGTGATGGTAAATTCACTAAAATAGTTTTTTTTTAAATATATGTAACACATATGTATTTGTATATTTTTTTTGGAGGGGGGGAATAAAGGCTGAGGCTCCAAAACAAACTTAACAATACTAAATAGAACTATTAGCAACGTTAACTAATAACAACTACTCTCCTACTAAGCGTTGAAAACGGAGGCGGAGGTAGACAACAGTGTTTGGTTTTGAAAAGGGTTTTGGAGACTTCGGGTTCGCACAGCCCATGAAATGACACAAGACGTTTGGCAGTAAAATTATGGGCGGGCTGACAGCAACAGTGGGAAGACACTTAGACTATTCTGCCCTGTAAGGCCTGATCTAATCACCACCAGCATCAGCAAGAGGAGTATGAAATTCGGATGTAATCTAGCCTTTATTCATTTTTATAAAGGTATTTTTTTGAACACTGCCCGGTGACAGTTTTGTCCTTTTGGGTGTCACCACCCCCCAGCGGCGCTAAAAACCCTCTCTGACATGACACTTGAGGCTGGGCAGGAAAGAATCATTAGTGCATAGTGGGACAGTTCCGGCCACTGTTGTAATCTGCCTGCCCAGAAGTCCTGAGGGTCTGAGAAGAGGCTTTGTGAGCCAGACTGCAGGTATACCTGAACCTGCTCATTGAGGCGGGTGACCTGGGCCTGCTCACTTGGCTGTAGCTGTTGGGAGGCTGCAGAGAAAAATTCCTGCATCACACTAATTAGGCTTAACTGGCTGCTGCTGTTTGTGACAGAAGGTGGATGACTTGGCCGGACCTCCTTCTCAGACAAGCTGGCAGCAGGCTGGGGCTGGCTGAAACCTGTGGCCAGGTTACTACATAGCTTCTCCCGCAATGATACTAATTTCTCTTCCCTTTCCTGAGGAGGAAAACAATCCCCCCATCTTGGATTGATACCGTGGGTCCAGAAGCATCGCCAGCCAGTATTCGTCAGTCTGCCTTATGTTTAGGATACGCCTTATAGTGCGTAAGCATGTGAGCATACAACTTGCCATACTGCCCAGTGTGCCTGAGAGGCCACTTCTTTCCATCTCAGCCTCTCTCTGGGAAACTGCTGTGTCCCTGAAAGTCTCAGCTGTGTCTCCCCCTCCTCCTGCTGGTCATCATCATCCTCATTAAAATCCTCCTCCTCTCCCCCCTCCTCTAACTGAAGCTCCTCATCCTCATCCTCCTCCTGCTCTGCAAGGGAACTTTGGTGTTGGGGCTCCCCTACAGTGACAGCATGGCGGACAGACAAATGGCCAGGATTTCCTTCCCCCATTGCCCCCTGCTGCATGAGCGTGAGTGTCTTTTCCAGCACAAATATTATTGAAATTACGTCGTTCACACCGCAGCTGTCCCGGCTGACCAATTTTGTGGCTTCTTCTAAGGGCCTTAGAACAGTGCAGGCATCTCGGACCAGCCTCCACTGCCGGAAATCAAAGCCGCACGTGCTCCCTATGGTGGAAGATTCTGGCTGCTGCTGGACAAAATCGTCCACTGCTCTAAGCTGCTCTAGGAGTCGCTGCAACATATGAAGAGTGGAATTCCACCGGGTTGGCACGTCACCTATTAAGTGGTGAGGCGGAAGACCGTTTTGACGCTGCAGTTCCACCAGAATGTGGCGAGATACATATGAATGGCTGAAATGAGTGCAAAGCTTGCGCGACTTTGCCAGCACTGTACGCAGACCAGTGAATGTTTTTAGAAATCTCTGCACCACTAGATTTAGGACATGTGCCATACAGGGAGCATGCGTAAATTGACCCAGGTTCAGCGCTGCCGCTATATTTGTCCCATTGTCGCTCACTACCTTGCCCACTTCCAGCTGCCATGGAGTCATGGCCTGTGTGGCTGCTACTGCCAAGACAAACTAAGTCTAACACTGCATGGCAGTGTTTCACCTGGCACATGTGATACGAAGGAGCGGGGGTAACTCGCTGCCCTGACGCTCCAGCAGGCGGACTGCCCATGGAGGTGAAAGAGGATAGTAGTTGGGTGGTCTGCTGCAATCCTGGCTGGAAAGCGCGTGGAGGTGCAGCAATTGACCCGGTTGCTGGGGGGTTCCTGCCTCGCTGCCACTAAATACATTCAGCCAGTGGGCAGTAAAGGACATGTATTGCCCCTGGCCGTAAGCACTGCTCCAGGTGTCCACCGTGACGTGCACCGTGCTGCAGAGAGACGGCTGCAAGGAGTGTCCAATATTGTCAGCCACGGGGGAGTAAATGGCAGGGATAGCTTTGTTGGAGAAGTAATGCCAGGTAGGGACCTGCCAGCGTGGCTGAGCGCAAGCCATTAGCTCCCTAAAAGCTGGGCAGTCAACCAGCTGGTACGGCACAGCCAGCAACTTTGTCAGGTGACCATTCAGTTTGCGCACTGTCGGATTACTTGTGGCGTAAAACTGCTTCCTGGCCACGCACTTGGCAATGGACGGCTGCCGAATGAGAGGAGGTGGGGAAATGCATGCACTGGCCGACAATGAGGTGGATGTACTAGTTACACCGTGGGATGCGGGCTGAGCTATGGCCCTGGATTCGGCCTGCCTGACAGAAGGGATCCTGGGAGAAGTAACCAGCTCTTTAGTATTAATGGGCTGCTCTAAATTGCCGGCATGACGCCGCTTCAAATGGTTCCACAGAGCAGTGGTCCCAACATTTGTGGATTTCCCACGGCTGAATTTCTGTTTACACAAATTACACGAGGCCATACTGCTATCCCCCGGCAGAGTGGTGAAATACCTCCACACACCCGACGTGCGCCCTCCACAGCTGGCCAAGCGTGTAGCCCTTGCACGCTTACACCCTGGTGCCGGCCCCACTATATTTGGGGTCTCGCTAGTTCCCAGGGAAGCACTAGCCCTGGGCCTAACTCGCCTCTGCCTTCTGTTGCTGACACTACTATTACCACCCTCCTCCTCTGAGATCAAATCCTCCTCACCAGCCCGATCCGCTTCCCAGGTCCTCCGGTCTAACACATCAGATTCATCATCAGACTCCTCCACAACACATTTTTCGGAATGCAAATTAGGCTGTTCCCCACCAACTGACAATTCCGGGCAGTCCAAACTCTGACTGCCCTCTAAGAAATCCTCAGGGAGGCTGTCCTCTATAACCACCCTATTATGCGGTGGGCTTCGATGGCTTTTTTTTTTAGAAATTGCAGAAGGGACACCACTAGGATGGAACACTGAAGCCCGAGAGTTGGCAGAAAATGACGGGTTTTGCTGGAGTGGAATGGTGGAGCAGGACGAGTCTGACCCCTGGCTACATATGGATACTGTATCAGCAGATGACAGCAGATCATCCGGCTGAGATGAGCGTGCCATCCACTCCACTACCTCATCCACTTTCTCCTCCATTACAATTTTGCGCCTTGGTGGGTTAGCCTGGTGGAACAGTGGCCAAGTATTGCGAATACTACTAGTAGATACACCGGCTACAGGTCCTTTGGCACTTCTGCCCTGTGCCACCTTCTCCTTTTTTTAGAGCTCAAGGTCTGGCTGGAACTGGACCCCTTTTGCTTATCCATTCCAGACATTTTTCAATTCACTCTGTGTCCCTGCAGCTGGTCTTTGTCTTTCCCCTATCTCTCCCTGTCTCTCTCTCCCTGCCTGATTAATTACTAGCCCTGAACTGGCCCTGCACTGGCCCTGCACTTGCCCTGCAGTATCCCTAATATGTGTAATGTGGATTCCCAGAGCAATTACACCAAATTTTCACAAAACAGGTCTCAGAACTTCACACACTGTGCTTCTGCTCGTCTCTGCAGTCGCAACAGAAGTGATGCGTCACTGGCTTACCGAGCCTGAGCCAATCAGAGCAAGCCCTTACCACTAGGTCAGGTGACCGCATTCTTCCCAGGCTTTTGTACACGATAAACGAACTAACAATAAAAGTTTGCTAATGAATTGAATTTGTACGCAACAGCGTATACAGAACTTATACGTAGCAATAGCGTATAATTTATAGGACAAACTACGTAGCGAATGCGTACAAAGCCGAAGCGAATCACTTAATATTCGGATTCGCTTCGCAGCTAAAAATTTCCAAAATTCGATACGAATCAACGAATGTTGATCATTTATTTTACTGGTTACGAAGATACTAAGATACTTATGTATCTTCGTAACCAGTAAAATAAATGATCAGCTTACTATTGTTTTCAAACATGCTGGTTTAGTTTGGAAAAGCTTTTCCATATTGATTGAGGGACATTATCATTTATCAATAGGTATTGTATTCTCGGTTGCTTTTGACATTGCCTTCCACTTCATTTGAGAGAAAAAACAAACACATAGGCGCATTATGTATGGTTTAAATCCACTTAAAGTATTTTCTACAGTGTCATAGCTTGCATTCTAACTGATGGATTTTAAAGATGGACACTACTGTGAAACCGAGGCTATATGTGCAGTGGAAGCCTACTATTGATATTTCTTTAAAGAGATACTGCCTAAAATAGCAAATAAGTAATATAAAAGGTTATTACAAAGTTCTAAACCCACAATGGAAACAAACACAGAACACCTCATACTCAAAACAGTGCAAAGGCTTTGTGGACTATAAGGTCTTGAAGTAGAAACTGAAACATGCAGCTAATTACACAGACATACAGTATTATGTACATCAGTTCAACACTTTGTGAATGTTACAGCTTTGTACTTCTATTACTAACCCCACTATGAGGATTATCCCATTACTTGGCATTGTTCAGTGCTTTGGAGTTCACTTACTGTATATTCAGCACTTTTCTTTCACAAGGATATCCAGGATACACAGCCCCTTTTATTCAGTTAAGTGGTAGAGTCATGAAACTACTGTATCAAATTCCATCTGATAGAGAAAGTTTTATCAAAAGCATGGTAAGCATCACTTTTGAGACCTTCCAGAGCTACGGTACAACTATGTGTATTTATCTCTTTTGAGACCTATGCCAATAAAGAGAAGAAAACTTAGAGTAAAACGTAGCATTCTAGAAACCTAAGGCATTAAAGGGGTTTTCCTCAGGATAGGTCATCAGTATCTGATCGGTGTGGGTCCGACACATGGGACCCCTGCCAATCAGCTGTTTGAGAAGGCACTCCCATGAGTGCCGAGGCCTTCTCTCAGCTTTTCCTAGGCCAGTGACGTCACATTCATCGGTCACGTGGCCTGGAGTGGCTCAGCCCCATTCAATGAATGGGGATGAGCACAATACCAAGCACAGCCGCTGTACAATATATGGCGCTGTGCTTGGTGAGCTGAGAGAAGGCCTTGGCGCTCACAGGAGTGCCGGTGCCTTCTCAAACAGCTGATCGGCGGGGGTCCCAGGTGTCGGACCCCATCGATCAGATACTCATGACCTGTCCTGAGGATAGGTCATTAGTAGTTAACTCCCGGAAAACGCCTTTAAGAAAAGAGGATCATGGCACTCGTGAGTACAACTGAATTCTTTATGCCATACTTTATAAAACATCAGGCCTTACTTAAAGGGAACCTGCCATCTCCGAAACACCCCCTGAACTAGAGTAATCGGTGTATAGTGTAAGTGATGCTGAATCCGAATATGTAAGTTTTATCTTCATACTCACTTCAATTCCGTCGCTGTGCTCCCACAAACCGGCAGTAAAATACATTGAGAGGACTCTTCTTTGAGTCCTCTCCATTATGTGAGTGAGCACTGGAGTCCACTGAGTGCATTTTACTGCAGGTTTGTGGGAGCACAACATCAGAATGGTAGCGAGTATGAAGATAAAAATTACATAACCAGATTGGACGTCACTTACACTGTACACTGCTTACTCTAGTTAAGGGGCTGTTTCGGAGATGACAGGTTACCTTTAAAGCCTATGGACACATTTGGGAGAATTTTTATTAAATTTCACTCGTTTTAGGCTAAAAATCTTTTTTTCATTTGGTCTTTATTAAAAATGTTCAGCCATTTTTAAATACAAGGGTTAAAAATTAGTCTGTTTTCTTTGAATTCCATCATATGCGAGTTTATGTGTAGCTCTTATTTCTGATCTGACCTCATAAACACTAATTTTCATCACATTGATAAGACTGTGGCTTAAATAAGTGTTCATGAAGTTAGGAAATCAGATATATAGAGCTAAACATGAGCCCACATATGAAGGGATACAAAGAAAATAGACTGTGACAGCTTGCAAACAGACTGATTTTTTTAACCCTTGTATCTCAGAAATGGCTGAACATTTTTAATAAAGACCAATTTGAAAAATTATTTTTAGCCCAAAATGAGTGAAATGCAATCATAAAAAACGTCCAGAAGGTGTCCATAGCCTTTAAAGTCTTGCAAATGGTATCTGCACCCACTGCTCGCCAGTATGCAGGAGAGTAACTACCATAGTGGCAGACCATGTGTCACGCTCTGGTGTGGAGGGTATAGCCACAACAAACGTAAGAGGGAAGGGAAAAGGACCAAAAAAGGGAAACAGTCACCTCTGCAGGAAACCCTGAAACTAGGTCCTGACTGACTACCAGTATGAATAGGCCTTAGTGGTAGTAGAGTTCATACACAGGAACCTAATAACAACTGACCCTATAGAACCCTGCAACTAGTGACAGGGGAAGGAGTCAACCCGTTCCTCCAAAAGGACGGACGGACAGGAGACTCCAGAAGGCAAAACCACAACAGGGAAAAGTAGGATAAACACAATAGGGAAAATGCCACTTATCTTAATGCAGATATTGCAGCAACCGGATCTCAGCCGAGAACCCCACCACACACAACAATGTCAGCAGAAAGTATAAACCGCAAGGGATACTGGGAGAGGAAGGGATAAATAGGGGAAAGACAATCACCACACCCGCAACAGCTGAGGGGAAGGGGTGTGGTAAACAGCAACAAAACCAGGAGGAAAACATGTCAAATTATGTCACTTTTGAAAGTCTAGCCGATCGGCTGCAACCTGATGCAGGCATGTTCGTGACATTTCCCCCCATTTTACGGCTGACCTCCGGGCACCCGGGCCCAACTTTATCAGGATGAGACTTGTGAAAGGCTTTCACCAAACGACTGGCATTCACGTCAGATGCCGGTACCCATGTCCTCTCCTCAGGTCCATAACCCTTCCAGTGAATCGGATATTGAAGAGTCCCACGGAGATCTCGAGAATCAATGATCTTGACGATCTGGAATTCCAAATTACCATCCACCAAGACAGGAGCGGATGGTAAGGGAGATGGCTCCAGAGGTTCAACATATCTCTTCAACAAAGATCTGGAAGTGAAAATTTGATCAGGACTCTACCCTCCAAAGAAACAACTTTTAGCAAACGAGGCAGTGGAAAAAATGGCCCAAGGGTCATTGAAAGGGGTTTAGGAGGAAACTCTTCTGTCCTATGTGGGGGCCTGGTTTGATCCTTGCTATGGGGCCCTTACTTCTCTATGTACGCCACTGTCAGTATGTTTTAAGACGTATGAAATAAATAATTATTTATTTACTGGTGATTGCCAAGATCTTCTTTTCCTGCTGGTAGATTTTGCAATCTGCTCTGTTTGCCGTGTGCCACCCTTACTCTATGAAATTGAAACCTGGGTTATGGATTTTGCTGTTAATGTTCTCTCTGTACCATTCTAGAAACACCAACTTCATTGTAGAATTCTCTGCATGAGATTCATTTGAATTGGATAAATTGATTATTGTTAAAATCCTTCTGTTAAATGTGTAATACAAATGTGATGGACGTCTTGATCACATTAGCTACATTTTATCACAATAGAGTCTCTGAGTGAGACTTACAGTAATATGCTTGAAATTACAGTAGGTATTTATATGAAAGATGGCACTCAATTAGCCATCTCTGTTGTATGATAAAATTAGACTGCAGTAATGGATTTAATAGTACGTATGCCCTGGAATAGTCTTTGACAGAGGTTAATTAGAAATTTCTCATTTCTAATCTATTTTCATTTTTTCCAAATTGATTATCCACAGTGATATAGATAGATGACAGAAAAAAGAGACATATCTTTATAAAAGACCATAAGACAGTCTGTTATATTGTGGGAAAATATAGCACCATGTTGGCAGGGCCTTAAAGGGGTTCTCCTAGCTACAGATAGGTCATCAACATCAGGTCTGCTGAGGTCCAACTTCACGCACCCCTGACGATCAGTTGTTTGTGGCGTTCATGTGAGTTTTCTATCGTGTCAATGTTTACCTGTATCCCGCCTTCCTTGCAGCGGCAGTATACGGTAAATACAGCTGTTAGTCCCATACAAGGGAATGGGAGAGAAAGATATAATGGCACAGCTTTCTCTCCCAAAGATTTGAACTCATTTGAATTCAGTTAAAGGGTAATTATTGTCAGTAAATGAGATATCGTCAGCTTCTTATTTTAAACATATTTTTTAAATGATTGCATTGTTTATTGCTTTCATTTTTTCACACTTCATTTGTGACAGCAGGATTACAAAGCTAACTGTTATAAAGCTGTAGCCAGTGATCACAACATCACAACATTTCCTATGTTAGTGTGGCTGATGTAAAGCTAATCTCTCAACTACCGTTTCAGCTCGGAGCCCCTTAACCAAGATGGAATCAATCACATACCCTTCTCATTCAAAGAGTTTTCTGTATTTTCATGACTATGAAAATTGTAGATTCACACTGAAGGCATCAAAACTATGAATTAACACATGTGGAAATATATACTTAACAAAAAAGTGTGAAACAAAACTGAAAATATGTCTTATATTCTAGGTTCTTCAAAGTAGCCACCTTTTGCTTTGATTACTGCTTTGCACATTCCTGGCATTCTCATGATGAGCTTCATGAGGTAGTCACCTGAAATGGTTTTCACTTCACAAGTGTGCTCTGTCAGGTTTAATAAGTGGGATTTCTTGCCTTATAAATGGGGTTGGGACCATGAGTTTTGTTGGGCAGAAGTCAGGTGGATACACAGCTGATAGTCCTACTGAATAGACTGTTAGAATTTGTATTATGGCAAGAAAAAAGCAGCTAAGTAAAGAAAAACGAGTGGCCATCATTACTTTAAGAAATGATGGTCAGTCAGTCTGAAAAATTGGGAAAACTTTGAAAGTGTCCCCAAGTGCAGTCGCAAAAACCATCAAGCGCCACAAAGAAACTGGCTCACATGAGGACCGCCCCAGGAAAGGAAGACCAAGAGTCACCTCTGCTGCGGAGGATAAGTTCATCCGAGTCACCAGCCTCAGAAATCGCAGGTTAACAGCAGCTCAGATTAGAGACCAGGTCAATGCCACACAGAGTTCTAGCAGCAGACACATCTCTACAATAACTGTTAAGAGGAGACTGTGTGCAGCAGGTCTTCATGGTAAAATATCTGCTAGGAAACCACTGCTAAGAACAGGCAACAAGCAGAAGAGACTTGTTTGGGCTAAAGAACACAAGGAATGCACATTAAACCATGTGAAAATCTGTGCTTTGGTCTGATGAGTCCAAATTTGAGATCTTTAGTTCCAACCACCGTGTCTTTGTGCAACGCAGAAAAGGTGAACGGATGGACTCTACATGCCTGGTTCCCACCATGAAGCATGGAGGAGGAGGTGTGATGGTGTGGGGGTGCTTTGCTGGTGACACCGTTGGGGATTTATTCAAAATTGAAGGCATACTGAACCAGCATGGCTACCACAGCATCTTGCAGCGGCATGCTATTCCATCTGGTTTGTGTTTAGTTGGACTATCCTTTATTTATCAACAGGACAATGACCCCAAACACACCTCCAGTCTGTGTAAGGGCTATTTGACCAAGAAGGAGAGTGATGGGGTGCTAAGCCAGATGACCTGGCCTCCACAGTCACCAGACCTGAACCCAATCAAGATGGATTGAGGTGAGCTGGACCGCAGAGTGAAAGCAAAAGGGCCAACAAGTGCTAAGCATCTCTGGGAACTCCTTCAAGACTGTTGGAATACCATTTCAGGTGACTACCTCTTGAAGCTCATCAAGAGAATGCCAAGAGTGTGCAAAGCAGTAATCAAAGCAAAAGGTGGCTACTTTGAAGAACCTAGAATATAAGACATATTTTTAGTTGTTTCACACTTTTTTGTTAAGTATATAATTCCACATGTGTTAATTCATAGTTTTGATGCCTTCAGTTTGAATCTACAATTTTCATAGTCATGAAAATACAGAAAATTCTTTGAATGAGAAGGTGTGTCCAAACTTTTGGTCTGTACTGTATATGTCTGTTTTTCTAACTTAAAGGGGTTGTCCCATGAAAAATATTCTACAGTTTTCAAACCAGCATCTAGATCTGAATACTTTTGTAACTGCATGTAATTAAACATTAAACCACTGGGTTATTATTAATAAAATGTATCTGTACAGCGCCACCTGCTGTTTTTTTTCTTATTTTTTTGTTTGACTCACTGAGATGGTTGCACATGCTCAGTTTCATCCTTCAACTGCCTCCTGAGATGTGATAGGGACAGAACTGCTGCAGGAAGGACACACACCCTTGATGCAGCAGAAAGGATACTCCCCTTGAGCTGCCAGCTTGATATAAATTTAGAGCAAATGGAACTATGAATGAGCGGATCTCTGGTTCAACGTTAGGTACATGACTGGTTCTAGCTTTGTTAGAAAGAGATTGTCATGTACTATATGATGTATGATTTTCATGTTTTACATTATTCATGGGGTAACCTCTTTAAGACCACCTGAGTGAATAGCTACATGAGGGGGTGTAGCATTCCCTGTATAAGTGTTTATACACAGATAGCTGTCAGTTATTGTATTCTTTTTTATTTTCTGATTGCAAATTGTTTTATTCTTAGCCTTTAGATAGAACTAGCTGAAGGACCCGGCTTCACCCGGGTTTATTTAATTTATTTAATTTACTGTTTGTGTGTGTGTGTTGTTAAAAGATATCGAGAGTGACCTCTACAGTGCCTACCCCTTTAACAGTGACCTCTACAGCAGCCCACCCCTTTAACAGTGACCTCTACAGCTGCCTGCCCCTTTAGCAGTGACTTCTACAGCAGCCCGCCCCTTTAACAGTGACCTCTACAGCGACCCGCCCCCTTAACAGAGACCTCTACAGCGGCCCGCCCCTTTAACAGTGACCTCTACAGCGGCCCGCCCCTTTAACAGTGACCTCTACAGCTGCCCGCCCCTTAAACAGTGACCTCTACAGCAGCCCGCCCCTTTAACAGTGACTTCTACAGCAGCTTGCCCCTTTAACAGTGATCTCTACAGCAGCCTGCCCCTTCAACAGTGACCTCTACAGCAGCCTGCCCCTTTAACAGTGACCTCTACAGCTGCCCACCCCTTTAACAGTGACCTCTACAGAAGCCCGCCCCTTTAACTGTGACCTCCACAGCAGCTAGAGTGGCCACTGTCTTCACCCCAGAAAGCCAGACCTCACCGGCCATTCCCCCAAACGTGAAACAGCGCCCCAGTTCCCATGAAGACACATCACTAAACATGAGGCCACGCCCCCCTGGCTCCGTGAAGACATGGAGGAGAAGCTGTCTGAGTGTGAGCTACTGAAAGGGTGGACATCCCTGTGTCTGTCCAGGCACTGCGTCGGACGGAGAACAGGTAGCCAGAAAACTGGACTGTCCAGCCTAAAGCCGGACATCTGGCCACCCTAACATCAGCCTGCCCCTAGGGTGGCCAGAGGTCTTGTTTTAGGCTGGACGGTCTGGCTTTCAGACTCCCTGTCCTCTGTCATGCACAGGGCCTGGATGGACACAGCAGCAGCACTCTCAGCAGCAGCACTGTGCAGTCTGAGCAATGAGCTGCAGGGAGAAAGTCACCCTTCCCCCACCCCTGCAGCTGACAGAAGGTGATTTTTACCAATATTTTTAATCCCGGTCGAATGCAGCATGGAAGGGGCGTGGCCTGACTGAGTCAGGGGCGTGACTTAGTGGGATCTGGGGGTGGTGCTTTTAAGTCCTTCTTTTGACGGTGGCCGGAATTATAGGTCGATGCCTGATTTAGGAAGAAGGTGGGTAGCAGTGGAAGAAAACATCTGTTATTACTACTGAACAGTAAATATGTAAAATTTACATTATATGAGGTAATGATTGATGATGAGTTAGTCTAAAACATAAGTTATAGTTATGGTAACCGGGAATACCCATTTACCATTGTCATCCACAGTGCTCTGCCTCTCTAATGCAGACCTAAAGCAGTGAACTGGCTAGGTTGTCATAGAAACCTGATGTGTGCCTGTGAGCTTCTATTGGCTGATAAGGGTCATGTGACCAGGCTACTATTGGCTAATGCATTTTTTGGGAATATCTCAGGAACGGTACGTCCTGGAGAGTTGAAAACTGTTCTAAAACCTTCCCGGACACCTGATGTAGATGTCTGCCAAATTTTGTGATTGTAGCTGCAGCGGTGCAGATTCCTTTAGCGGACACACACAGACACACACACACACACATACACTCAGCTTTATATATTAGATGGACAGGAGGGGACCTCACTGATTTCTATCGGACAGTTTTCTACGCATGTTCTGTGATTTGTGCAGAAATCAGAGGGGAGTAGATACGCTGTGATATTACCTATTGTGAATGGTGGAACCTGTGTTTTATATATAATGATATGCAGATAACTGCAGTGATCTGTACAGACCAAGAAGCCATGCCTATTATTAGGCTTAAGGCAGGTTTACACTGCATGATGTTACAGCCGATTGTCAGGAAAGAAGCATTTCTTCCCTGTATTTGGCTGCTTGTTCAATGAAGGAGACAGCTGCATTACATGCAGTGATCTCCTTCACAGTATGAGCATGAGGGATTGCTATTGTGATCGATCGTCCCCATATAGAATCATTGTTTCTGGGCAGCAGATAGGTGTATATAGCACAATCTACTGCCCAGAAACGATGATTGACGTGCCTGCATGAACGACAGGATCTCCCAATGCTGTCTGTCTTAGGCTACTTTCACACGAACGTTGTGTTTTGAGGTCCGCAAATTGCGTATCCGCAAAAAAAACGGATGACGTCCGTATGGCATCCGTTTTTTTTTGCGGATCCATTGTAACAATGCCTATCCTTGTCCGCAAAACGGACAAGAATAGGACATGTTCTATTGTTTTTTGTGGGCTACGGAACGGACATATGGATGGGGACAGCACACAGTCTGCTGTCAGTATTTTTTGCGGACCCATAGAAATGAATGGGTCCGCATCTTATCAGCAAAATATACAGATCCGAGCCCACAAAAAATAGTGTCGTATGAAAGAGCCCTTAATCTGCCCAGCTCCTTCTACTCTATAACATGCTGGCTTCAGATTTCACTGCATTTTCTGGTGATAGGTCATCTTTGAAAGACTATGTACACCTTTGGTGGCAATGATTTTTTAATTATTGTATTTTACTCATTTTGGGCTAAAAATCTTTTTTTAAACTTCAAACTGCTCTTTATTAAAAATATTCAGACATTCTGTTACATAGGGTTTACCATTTGTCTAGCTGTGTGAATAGTACTTTTACTTTATGTCAGTCATCTAATAAATCTTATTTCTAAATTAATAAAAGGTCATAAACACTTCTTTAAGCCACATTCGTATCAGTAAGATAAGAACTGATCTATAATGAGCATTTAGGAGGTCAGAGATAAGGAGCCTTTAGCTCAGCTGCCTGATAAAAAGAGTAAACATGCAGAGCCTGATACTAGAGAATTTCAAGGCTGTAGAGAGATAGGGGATCATCATTTTTAATAAAGTCCAATTGAAAAGATGAGTTAACTCAAAATGAGTATGGTGCAATAATAAATTGCCCCCAAAGTGTATATAGCCTGTAAAGAAAGTTCAGTTGATGTGAAAAAATTTGACAGTTATTTCATGTCTTCTGTTATTTCCAGAGCACCATACCTGATACAGAGCATCACTATCTGATGATCTAAGTATGTTATAATTAGCAAATACAATATAATTAATCTTTAAAAGAACATGTTCTACTTTGTAATACATTATGCTTTAGAATAGACTATACAGTGTCTAAAAAGTAGGCTAAAAAGATTTGTACATCTGGACAAAAGAATCACTGACAATCTACTACATTCATTGAAAATTAAAGAAAATGTCAATGTTTTATTATATAGTCACTAGTACAAGCAAAGAGTTCAAATAATAATTATGGGATAAACGTATACGTATCACTACTGAAGAAAAATTACAAAGATAGTATCATCATATAAAACAAGCTTATAACAATTATATTTAAATTTTTTTTTATAAAAAAAAACACACTTATTATATAATTCATTTGGTGTACTGTGAGACAAGTATTAACCAGGGCATGAATGCTCATCAGAAATTCCCTGGAAAACGGAAATGTGTATTTAGCTTTGGTGTGTCTGATTAATACTCATGCTCTTATTCCTCCTACAATAGAGAATCCATGAATAGCTTTATAATATGTCTGTATACATGTAGAAGGATAAAGAGACTCTATCACCCCTTCGATAACCACATCCTGATTATTTGGACGTGGGGATGTAAAAATAAACGGGCTGCCTAAATACACACATTTAATATGGCTTAATGTGCTTGCTTGGGTTTATTCATCCAAAAGACTGGATTTCCAAAAATAGGATATGGTATACTAACAAAAATAAACCATAGCACCTGCCTTACAAAAGACACTTGATTAAGTGGTTGAAATTAGATTCGTGCAGAAATTGCAAGCGGTATCATTTGCTGCCTCCTATTTCCTTACTCTGGCGCCCAAAACAAAATGCTGAGGTTAAAGGTGATTTAGGGGAAAATATTTTAAGGCTTTTAGGCTATTTTTGGAATTTCTGGGGAGATCCTACCGTGTGACCTCTCTTGACTTTAGTTGGATGAACTATTGAAGCATTCCACTCTGCAAGTCATTATAAGCAAGTGCTCCTGAACTACAGCAAACTGTGTGGAAGTTGATTACAGGAACTAGAAAATCATTCAGGAATATTTATACTGACATGGTTTATTCATGACACTCTTACTGCCCAAATTGTTGTAACATAAGAAATTTGATTTGATCTGAAAGAAAATCTATTTAGAATATGATTAATGTGTCAGTTGGGCCTTCAAGTCTCTCATTGAAGTCTTAAAGGCACTTGATTAGATCCAGGTTTATATTAAGGTTAATTTATCAATTGTTTGTGTCTGTTATGTTACTTTTTCCATATACAAATAGGTATAAAATGTAGCACTAAAGGGATGATACAATAAGATATATTTATTTTCATCCTGTACTTAGGCCCAAATATCCACAGCAAGAGGATTTCTCATAGAAGGCTGCATGGTGACAGCTTATATTACTGAATTACACTCCTGTGTATATTACATCTGATTATATGTTCCTCTTAAGAGCCAGGCCATTTATGGCTTAGTGTTTATTGTCATTTACGACATGTTAAACCTTTGTTGCTTTTCCAACTTAAACAGAAACACAAGGAATCAGACAGAATCACATATTTCTTCCATAACGAGGCACAATGAATATAAATTGTAAGACAAATGGCAACATTGTAGAAGGATTTGAAATGAACAATAAATATGGAAGTCTAAATACATTTTTTACTATATGGTTTTAAATGCAAAGTTAACAGACACAGATTGGAGGGTGCTCAGTGGTGAAAATGTATTTCTAAAGAAGAAAAAGAAGCTGTCTATGCTAAAAAGTGAACAGGATTCCTGTATATTTTCCTGTCAACCGGCCTCTATATGTGTGATGGGAAGCCGGCGGCGCGCTTCCCCAGTGCTGTGCCGCCGGACTTCCGCTGGTAACATGGAGCGAGGACACGATATGCGTCCTCGTCTCCATAGCAACCTGCGGGGAGGACCTGGCGTGCTACTTGCGTCCGGCGTCCTTCCCGTCCCCCTAGAGACAAGCAGTAGGGAATTGAAGTGCTGGTCTGACCAGCCAGCACTTCATTAGTTAATTATCTGTTGAGTTTTTAGCCATGTGGTGCTGATCACACCACATGGCTACTTTGCATACTGTTTTGGCTGCAATGCTCCGCCTCAGGTCATGTGATGCTGGCCACATCACATGATCCTGTGTGGGCTATTTAAAGATGGCAACTGCCTAGACAAGTTGCCTGTTATTGGTTTTCCTGTACAGTGCTGGTGTTTTTGTTGCAGTTATTGGATTTCAGTGGATTCAGACTTCGGCTTGTGGACTTGGACTTCGCCTTTGCTTTTCCCCTGGTATTGACGTGACCTCCTGATATTACCCCTTGGCTAGTTGACTACTCTGTATTGTGTTTGTTCTGTCTGTGTTTGTTATTCCCTTTGTTTCCCTTTCCTTGCCCCTGCACTTACTCAGGTCAGGGCCTGTCGACCAGTTACGGTTCTGCCATCTAGGGCTTATACTGTAAGTAGGCAGGGACAGTGGTTGGGGTTACAGTCAGGGCTCACTTTCCTCCCTTCCCCCCGTGACAGAATAACAGGCCTACCTTCATGGAGCCGTTTAGAGTCCTCACGGATCAAATGAGTAACATGGCTCAGATGATCCAGGATCTAGCTGAGAGACTCCAACATCAGGAGCAGCTGCAGTCTGTACCTGCAGCCGTTCCCTCCATGCCTATCCCCAATATTGAACCCCATATTAAGTTACCTGATCGGTTTTTGGGGGACCGAAAGACTTTCAGGTCCTTTAAGGAGAGCTGCAAGCTTTATTTCCGTTTGCGCCCTCATTCCTCGGGCTCGGAGCAGCAAAGGGTCGGTATAATCATATCCTTACTGCAAGGGGATCCGCAGGAGTGGGCTTTTTCATTACCATCTGACTCTCCATGTCTTTCTTCTGTGGAGGCATTTTTTCAGGCCTTAGGGCTGTTGTATGAAGAGACTGACATGGCCGCAGTTGCCGAAAATCAACTTAGATCTCTTCGCCAGGGTAACCGTCCTGTCGAGGATTACTGTTCGGAGTTCCGTAAATGGTGTGTGTCCTCTGAGTGGAACGATCCTGCTTTGAGGAGTCAGTTTAAGGTGGGACTGTCCGACCACTTAAAAGATTTACTTGTTAGTTACCCCTCCCCAGACACCCTAGACGCGACTATGACTCTAGCTATTAGACTCGACCGACGATTCAGAGAGAGACAGAGAGAACGTCGGACTGCTCCTCAAGTGGTTGTTTCGCCTGATGCTCCCACTCAGAGACCTCCTCCTGCTGAAGTCCTGGAAGAGCCTATGCAACTAGGGCTAACTATGAGGGACCAGAGACGCCTCAAGGGAGCTTGTTTCTACTGTGGAGAAATGGATCACTGGCTCCAGCAGTGCCCAAGACTTCCAGCCTCAAAGAAGTCTCTTCCGAGGAATAAGGTTTCACCCAGGGTGGTAAGAAAGAAATTTTTGTTACCTATTACGATTTCGCATAATTTGTGTAAGGGTTCAGGTGAAGCATTTGTGGATTCCGGATCTGCTTCTAATTTTATTGATTTTGATTTTGCTCAGGCTGTAGGGATTCCTACAATTCCGTTGAAGGGTGTTATACAAATTATTGCTCTTGATTCCACACCTCTGGGTAACGGGAGGGTAGAATTTTGTACTCCTGAGGTTACCCTTACTGTAGGGGTCTCTCATTCTGAAGTTTGTTCATTCCTAGTATTAAAGAATTTACCTGCTGATCTTGTCCTGGGTTTGCCTTGGTTACAGGACCACAATCCGGTAATCAATTGGTCATCAGGTGAATTGGAAAAATGGGGGTCTAAGTGTAACCAGTGCTGTAAGTCTATACTGCAAGCTGGAACCACTGTCGAGTCTCTTGTCCTTCCAGAGTATATCAGAGACTTTTTAGATGTGTTTACTATGTCTGAGACTGACTTCCTTCCTCCCCATCGGCCTTATGATTGTTCCATTGAGATCATTGAAGGGTCTAAATATCCCAAGGGCCGTATTTATAATCTTTCAGCCCCAGAACGTCAGGCCATGAAGGAGTACCTTACTGAAAGTCTGGCTAAGGGTCATATCAGGCCTTCAGTATCACCAATGGGGGCGGGGTTTTTCTTCGTCAGTAAAAAGGATGGAGGGTTAAGGCCGTGTATTGATTACAGGGAACTGAACAAAATTTCAGTAAAAAACAGGTACCCCCTGCCCCTTATTCCAGATTTATTGAACCAGGTCCAAGGATCCTGCTGGTTCTCTAAACTGGACTTAAAAGGGGCCTATAATTTGATTAGGATCAGGGAGGGGGATGAATGGAAGACAGCTTTCAATACCCCAGAGGGTCACTATGAGTACCAAGTGATGCCTTTTGGGTTGAGTAATGCACCGGCTGTTTTTCAAAATTTTGTCAATGATATTTTTAGACCATTTTTGGGGAGGTTTATGATTGTCTATATTGATGATATTCTCATTTTTTCGGCTGATTGGGAATCACATGTCTCTCACACTAGACAGGTGCTGGAGGTGTTACGCAAAAATCAATTATTTGTTAAAGGGGAAAAGTGTACGTTTGGTGTCCAGGAGGTGGCCTTTCTAGGTTATATCCTCACCCCTTTTTCTTTTAAAATGGACCCAGCAAAGGTACAAGCCATCCTAGATTGGGTACGACCTACCTCCCTAAAGGCGCTCCAGCGCTTTCTAGGATTTGCTAACTTTTACCGTAAATTTATTAAAAATTTCTCGGTTATGGCCAAGCCCATTACGGATCTGACTCGTAAGGGAGCAGATCTGGCCAATTGGTCCCCGGCAGCCATAGAGGCATTTGAATCTCTTAAAAGATCTTTTATTAATGCTCCTGTTTTGATCCAACCCGACCAAACTAAGCCTTTTATAGTGGAGGTTGATGCTTCTGAGGATGGCGTTGGAGCTGTTCTGTCTCAGGGATCCTCCACTTTAACTAATCTCAAGCCATGCGCTTTTTTTTCACGCAAATTCTCGCCTGCCGAAAAGAATTATGACATCGGCAACAGGGAATTATTAGCTATTAAATGGGCTTTTGAGGAATGGCGTCATTTCTTGGAGGGGGCATTACATCGTGTCATGGTCCTCACGGATCACAAAAATCTGATGTTTCTGGAATCAGCTAAGCGGTTAAATCCTAGACAGGCAAGGTGGGCTTTGTTTTTTACTCGTTTTGATTTTTGTGTTACCTTCAGGCCCGGAAGTAAGAACATTAAGGCGGATGCCCTTTCAAGAAGCTTCCATGCTTGTCAACTTCCTGAGGGTCCGCCTGAACCCATCCTGCCTGCTGACATCATTGTGGCAGCCGCCACAGCTGATTTGACTTCTGAAATTTCGGCGGGACAACATCTGGCTCCGCCTGACACTCCCACAGATAAGTTATTTGTGCCGGCTCATTTACGTTTGCGGCTGCTGGGTGAGTGTCACAACTCCGTGTTATGTGGACATCCAGGTATTAATGCCACTAAAGAGTTAATTTCTAGGGAATTTTGGTGGCCTTCTATTTCTAGGGATGTTCAGGCCTTTGTAACTTCCTGTAGCACATGCGCCAGGTCCAAGAATCCTAAGACGCGTCCTATGGGTGAGCTACATCCATTACCCATTCCTGATAGACCATGGTCCCACTTGTCTATGGATTTTATCACTGACCTGCCGTGTTCTGATAGTAAAACCGTGATTTGGGTGGTAGTGGACAGGTTCAGTAAAATGTGTCATCTCATCTCTTTGTGTAAATTACCTACTGCAAAAGTTTTGGCCTCTCTGTTTATTGATCACATTGTAAGAATTCATGGTATACCGGAAAACATTGTATCAGATAGGGGTGTGCAATTTGTCTCCAGGTTTTGGAAGGCCTTTTGTCATAAGATTGATATTTCCTTGTCTTTTTCGTCGGCCTTCCATCCAGAGACTAATGGTCAGACTGAGCGCCTTAATCAATCTGTTGAACAATTTCTTAGATGTTATGTTGCGGACAACCAACATCAATGGTCTAGATATTTGTCTCTCGCCGAATTTGCCATAAATAACAGGGTTAATACATCCTCTGGGATATCGCCGTTCTTTTGTAATATGGGTTTCCATCCGCGTTTTGGTTCTTTTTCCTTGTCTACATCTGTTGTTCCAGAGGTCAACTCTTTTGCTCAAGAACTGTGCACAGTTTGGGCGCAGGTTCAAACGAACCTGAAAAAAGCCCAAGAGACCCAAAAGATTAAGGCAGATAGGAAGCGCTCGAATGGTGTTGATTTCAGGGTGGGGGACAAAGTGTGGCTTTCGACAAAAAACCTAAAGATGAAAGTACCTTCTTATAAGTTTGCGCCTCGGTTCATTGGTCCGTACGAGATCACCAAGGTGATTAATCCTGTGTCTTTTAAACTGTGTCTACCTGAATCTTTTCGCATCCACAATGTATTTCACAAATCATTGTTAAAGGATTATGTTGCTCCCGTTTGTCCAGAGAATCAACCTCCGCCTCCAGTACAGGTGGCAGGACAAGCGGAACATGAGGTTGCTAGTATTATTGATGTAAGAAAGGTTCGGAATTCCTTCCAGTATCTCGTACACTGGAGAGGATTTGGTCCGGAGGACAGATCTTGGGTACCGTTGACCAGGATGCATGCTGATACTCTCATCAGGAATTTCCATCGAGCGCATCCTGAGAAACCGGCTCCCATGGTTAAGGGTCCGGTGGCCCCTCGTGAAGGGGGGGGTACTGTGATGGGAAGCCGGCGGCGCGCTTCCCCAGTGCTGTGCCGCCGGACTTCCGCTGGTAACATGGAGCGAGGACACGATATGCGTCCTCGTCTCCATAGCAACCTGCGGGGAGGACCTGGCGTGCTACTTGCGTCCGGCGTCCTTCCCGTCCCCCTAGAGACAAGCAGTAGGGAATTGAAGTGCTGGTCTGACCAGCCAGCACTTCATTAGTTAATTATCTGTTGAGTTTTTAGCCATGTGGTGCTGATCACACCACATGGCTACTTTGCATACTGTTTTGGCTGCAATGCTCCGCCTCAGGTCATGTGATGCTGGCCACATCACATGATCCTGTGTGGGCTATTTAAAGATGGCAACTGCCTAGACAAGTTGCCTGTTATTGGTTTTCCTGTACAGTGCTGGTGTTTTTGTTGCAGTTATTGGATTTCAGTGGATTCAGACTTCGGCTTGTGGACTTGGACTTCGCCTTTGCTTTTCCCCTGGTATTGACGTGACCTCCTGATATTACCCCTTGGCTAGTTGACTACTCTGTATTGTGTTTGTTCTGTCTGTGTTTGTTATTCCCTTTGTTTCCCTTTCCTTGCCCCTGCACTTACTCAGGTCAGGGCCTGTCGACCAGTTACGGTTCTGCCATCTAGGGCTTATACTGTAAGTAGGCAGGGACAGTGGTTGGGGTTACAGTCAGGGCTCACTTTCCTCCCTTCCCCCCGTGACAATATGTTAACATCTTCACAAAAGTGTACACTGCACACCATCTGGTGCCTGGTCTGTTCCTCGCGTATATGAAATTCCCTCTTTTTTAACAAGTTGTATCCCTTTGAATGTCGACTATCCCTAGTAAAGTCTTCAGTCATTGTGTCCCTCTTGTACTTTAATCCTTCAACTTGAAAAATTACTGTAAATGTTCGTTAAAAATCCCAAGAACTTATATTTTTAACCATTTCACAAAGGTCTACCCCCACCACCACATGATTGCAGTTTTTTTTTTTTTTAAGGACGGCACTCAGCTAGGTTCTATTGGAAGTTGAATCACAGAGCTGAAGTTACCTGCAGACATGATTGAAGGAATTTGTGGGATGGTTGGGCAGGATATCAATTGGCAGTAGATGCAAGATATATACAGTATGTATATATTTTTTTAAATGTAGTAATACAATATGTAAAAACAGAAAAAAGTAAATGTATAATTGAAATCTTAAATACATTAATAACATTAAACATTATTTAATTTACATTAATTTGCTAATTGTCTACTATAAAATGGCAAAGATGATCGCTGAATATCTTTTCCTTATTATAATGGCTTGATACTTTTGCAACAGCTAAAAAAAAATCTGAACATTTGGGAAACTAGTTTAATGGAAATATCTTTCTACAGTACGCAACATTTACAAGAGAAACATGAAAAAGCACTAAAGTCCCTCCGAGTGATGTACCTACCATGTTTCCATCCATTTACTGTAAAGGAATGAGTCACAGTGAGGTGAACACACCACAAAATATTTATTCTCTATGTCTGGAAATCACCAAAGACTAATGAAAAGGTACACATTTCATACCAATACAACTTACTGCTTAGTTTTGCTTTGTATACAGGCAAGACAATAATGCTTTTTGTAAAAAATTACTATTTATGAAAGATTAATCCTAAAAAATCAAACCTAGTACATCCAAGAAATAGATGCAGCTAAAGTATAGTAAGCCCTGGGTCTTTATCTGTGAGCTTTGTAGTAGAATTTGGTCTTTTGGATAAATGCAAGATGACAAAAGCAAGGGCAGTTATGGTGATGGTGGCATGAAAGGGGAATGTTGAAGTAACCTTTAAGGTGACATAGTTCCAGTGTTGGACCGGGGTGCCTAGGGCCCACCAGTAAAATTTATTGTGGGGGCCCAACGTACAGATACATTTAAATATTATCTGTTCACACAGCAGCAAGATGCTACCAGGTGATTGAATATGGGGGTCCCTGCATAGAGAAGGTAGATCCTGGAGAGAAGATGACACTGGCTAGCTTTCCTCTATACCTAGAAGTCAACTCAGCTCTGGTTTTGTCTATAATAATAAATTGGGGAATTCCTTAGGTTTTTCATATGAATATAGGCTGGCTAAGGTGCTGTACATTGAATATGTGTATGTCGTGCAGTAAGTCAGTGTTATGTGCCACTTGTGCAGGGGGTGGGAGACTCGGGGCCTACCTTGCTCAGAGGCCCACCAGGGGATTAACCTGTACCATTGTGGGCCCGCATAGTTTGGATATTGAGGTTTGAATGATATCTATATATGTATAGTGCAGTTCTATGTATGGCTGCCTAAAAGTGATCCAAATTAGTCCTGTTCAGAGTTCAGAGTGTTTATCACTTCCTCCAATAAAGGGGGCAAAGGGATGACAGAATGTAAGGGTATGATAGGATACTGTCGATATTATTAGCAATGTATAATCCTATATAAGAAAATTTTAGAATAGAGAGCCATCTGAATGAGGCCACTAAATGGACCTCACATGTATTCATCTAAAAACTAGCATTACAATATAGGTTTCAGAGAATCATATGGAATATATACTGGCATGATGTGTAATGTATGTCTATACTTTTCTTGCAGTTGGCCATTTATCAATTTTGTAGATTTTCTGCAGCAACTTTTCATCTGTATTATTTGAGGTGGGCAAATCCATTGATCTGCCAGAGAGGGTTGAGCAATCAGTTTTGCAGTGTATTTGCAGCTTGTACTAACTCCATGCTATAATCCTAATATGGAGCTCATTAAGCTATATTAGGTAACTGACCAGGTAACTGGTAAAAATTGAACATCATGTATTTATTCAGTATCTATCAAATTCAATTTGAAGGTCAAATAAACCATATTGTTTCTAAATCACAGACTCTCATATTATGACTGAGACACGCAGCAATTGACTGAGAGCATGGTTAACATATGAGGGGGCGAGTAATATTGCACATTTTGATCTGAATGACCGAAAACAAATTAGGATACAATGAAAAACCTTTGGCAATGCTTACATTGAAATCTATGTACCAATTGCCTGTTACAGATTATCTGCAATTTATTAGACTGCCCACAAAGCTAAAATTCACAGCAAAACTCAAAATCTTCATCATGTATTAGGTCAAATGCGGATTTCACATAAACTGCACATTCTGTTTCTTAATATATTTCCATCACTCTATTCCACCCGCTATTGTTTTCAAATATCACATTTGTAAAATGGAGTTGAAGTGAATGCTTACAATTGAGTGGATTGTAAAGAAATGTCTATATTTAATAGATTTATTCATCTGTCTCCTATATATACATATGATTTTACATAGGCCCTTCCTGTATTGTGCCTTCCTGTGGCAACATATTCCTCCCTACGTGTAACGCTTCTAGGGGTGAATACCTCCCTACTATAGTATGTGATGAAGAATGCATGATTTTTCTCCTCACATGTTCAAATTGAAAATGGAAAGTATACCTTGCCCACTGATATACAGTATGGACCAACTGCATGCTACAGGTGCTGAATTACAACCCAGAGCTATCATACTGCTGTGTACGTGAACCTAACATAGGGTTCAATAGCATACAGCCTCATGCACATGACTGTGTCTGTACTGTGGTCCGCAAACCAAGGATCCGCAAAATATGGATACACTCTGTTTGCAATCCAGATTATTCTCACTCCCATTACTAGAAATTACTTTTCTTGTCCACAATATAACAAGAATTGGATATGTTCTATAATTTGCGGAACAGACAAACGGTTGCGGACAGCACATTGATGACATCCGATGACAACCATGTGCAGTCCATTTTTTTGGGGGTCCTTAGAAATGAATCGGTCCTTGTGCATTCTGCAAAAAATGAGGATGGGGCACAGATACAACATATAGTCATGTACTTGAGACAGTATTATAACATTTGTGGTTTATGTACTAATGTATCTTTGAGGATTACAGTATGTTGCGCAAATAGCCTAACAACTAGGAATTAGGTTTCCCAATATCAATCTTCCAACTTTCTAAGCGAAACTTTGACCCACACATCTCCCTGTTGCTTTTGCATTCTGTCTTTATTGCTTCAGTATATTACTGGAAACGGAAATTGCAATTGACATATTGATAATTCATACTGGTATAAACAAAAAGTTGAAAACCTGACGATTATAGGTGAACAGTCTTACATAGGCGATGCTTTTCTTTTCCGGCAGAAACAGTCTGTCATCACTATTGTAAGAAGTTCCTTCACCTGTGCCTTGCACTGATTGTGTGTTTAGCAGCTGCCGTGTCTATTATATATACAGCGTCCTACTTGCTACAAAATCTCATGCACAACTCAGATACTGCAGAACTTCTTTTTGAAAAGGGTGAGGTGATAATAATAATAATAATGATAATAATAAAAGACAGCTCTGATTGTCACAGCTTGTATATATCCCCCATTATTATTACTGTTACCTTGTTTCTTGTCTTTTATGTTTGGTGAGAATTAGAATTGTGCTTTTTGGTTATTACTTTTGTGAGCAATCATAATACTTTAATAACCAATGAGAATAACTAGTGTAGCAAAACAAAGCCACCTGATCCAGGGGTATGCATTATGATCTAACTGCTTAACAAACTCCAGTTTTAGTGACAGATTTAATATCATTCTGTCTTTTCTATATTTAAATATTTTATGTTTAATAAGCATTATAAACATATAAAATCAACATCGTTAGTATGCGCTTTACATTTACACTGGAGACTCCGTTAGGAGCCTTTGTTCCAAATTCATTCAAAAATACAGGACAAAATAGCACAGCATTCTAACATTTCTAACAAATATGATAGATGCCATTATAGTCATTATTTTGGATCAGAACAATAGAAATAACTCTGAGGTCAACCCAGACTAATTACATAGTCATGTGTGTTCCACCTGATCATATCTTTAAGAAATGTATTACTACAAGTTCTTATTGTAGTAAACCTTGAAAATATATGCCTCACATATAAAAGTATTAAAATTTGGTTACAAATTATTTCTCAGAGCCAAACCCTGTGGTGACATACACAGGAACATATGTTCTGCAGGCCTTGATGTAAAAATAAAAGAGTAAATGTGCAAAATCTCAGAGTTATAGATGTCTGTTCTGGTTATAAGTAGAGATGAGCGAACGTGCTCGTAATGAGCACTGTACCGCTCGGCTCCCCTGCGCTCGCATGGGCGCAGGCAGCTGCTTCCGTCCTCCTCACGCAACGGAAGCGGCTGCCTGTACCCATGCGAGCGCAGGGGAGCTGAGCGGTACAGTGCTCGTTACAAGCACGTTCGCACATCTCTAGTTATAAGTTAATTTGTGGCTTTATGGGAGAAATTTCTCAAAACAAGTGTAAAGGAAAGTGGAGCTCATAGCAGCTAATCAGATGTCAGCTCTGATTGTCCCAAAGCCCTTTGATAAATCAGAAAACGCTGCACATTACTGCACATTCAGAGGTACCACAGTTGAAACAGAATTGTCTTACAAACAAATCTATTGATTTGTGATTCCTATTCTTGGAACATAATAGTGTTTTATCTTCCAATCAATGTTATGATAGTGAATATAAATGATCTAAAATAAAATAATAATGAAAATAATAATCATAGTGATAACAGATTATTAGGTTATTAGGTGCACAAACTACAAGTGTGACAAAATAAAGTGAGTGATTACATTTACTGTTTACATTTAAAATCTGTTAATTTTTAACATCAGATAAAATGTATTAAGCTACCACAGATATGTGTGAATCTGCAAAAAGGTGATAATAAAAACATTAATTAATTGTATCATCATACCTTTCATTGTATTAAAAAAATGTCAAGTTTTAATTAGGGTAGAATAAAGCCATTGCTATATTGTTGTATTTACGAATGCATATACCTTGTGAACTAGTGGACTATATACAATATTTGTGTTCCCAAGAAAGAAATGCAAATATATATATATATATATATATATATATATATATATATATATATTCTTGTATGTGTTATATGCCTATAATGCGTCTATAATTAAGATGTCTTTAAAAAAAATTGTAAAGAAGGAAAGAATAAAAAAAGGAGAAATAAATGTATAACTTATAACATTGTATAACATTTACACTTATAACATTATACACTTTCTAGAAATCTGGAACTAGAATAGCCAAAATGTTTATTTTTTCCAAGAAATATGTATCCATTTGAATTCTATATACGACCATATATTATTCATATGAATTATTAATAAAATATTATTTTATATATTATATCACATAAAATTGGATCTATTGCCTTATTCTTAGTCTTCAGTCATTTCATAGTGTCATGCACTTTTACATCAACATAGTCAATAATTTAACGGATAAATAACAGATGATAAGAAATGTATAATATTGGTTAGGTTGTAATATATAATCCATTATTATTATTATTATTATTATTATTATTATTATTATTATTATATATAGTAATAAAATATTATGTCATACATTTCATAAAGATCGTATGGCACATTGCTAATCCCTCTCCTGCTTACCTTGAATAGAATTCAACTGATTGAAAGTTTATGTCTGTTCAGTATGTTTCTGTCTCCTCCTCCTCCTATTTTATCCTAGCTTCTTGTGCTTGTTCTGCAAGAGATTTTATAGACCCTGCTCCAGCCTCCGCACTCCAATCCCTGCCTAGGTTTCTCTTACATCATTTTTTAGAGATTTTCCACTGATCTTTTATTTTAAGACTGTACTTCCTTTGTGTAACTCACTATTCTTTTTACCTTTGTTGTTGTTTAATTGCAGGCTGTAGTTGACAGGTTTCAAAAGGCAAAAAGAAAAATATGGTGTGGTTAATACATTATATAAATCATAGGAGATTTATCAGAGTTGCGAAAAGGGATGATTTTCGGCTTTCAGGCGAAGGGAGGCAGTATTTTTGAAACTGCTCAATATGTGAACTGTTCATGTGCTGCTGGTGAAAGTGTATTATGAGTGGACACCATTGTGAATAGGCAAAGTGATGCGACCACCACGTGTCATTGATTTGAGAGGTGAATGTCGGCTACAAAGGTGTGCAAGGGTGGACCAACACATTACAGTGAGTAGCTCACCACCAAAAGGAACCGGGGGCAATCAGACGTCTGTCTGAAGCAATAGTTAAGTGAACTCCACTGCATATAGGGCTCTTAAGCAGACGGATGGTGACTGTACCTCTGCTAATGAAGTTGCATTGGCAGAAAAGGTTTCAGTTTTCACATCAGTATCAGAATTGGGCCTTGGCTGATTGGCAAAGAGTTGCCTTTTCGGATGAGTCACATTTTCTGCTTCATCAAACAGATGGGTGTTGGCATGTCAGGCAAGAAACATCAGAGAACAAACAATTTGCAACCATTGCAAGATTACAAGCTGATGGTGGCAGCATTATGGTCTAGGGTCAATCGATTTAGTATGAATCAATATCACCAACACCCATATTTGGTGATTGTCTTCCCTGGAGTACATAAGGTCTTCCAGCAAGACAATGACACATGTCAAACAGCTAGAAATGTTTGACATTGGTTAGGCTACTTTCACATTAGCGTTTTTAAATTCCGGTATTGAGTTCCGTTATAGGGGCTCAATACCGGAAAAAAACGCTTCAGTTTTGTCCCCATTCATTGTCAATGGGGACAAAACTGAACTGAAGACAACGGAATGCTCCTGAAAGCATTCCGTTCCGTCTTCAGACCGGAGAACAAACCGCAGCATGCTGCGGTTTTCTCTCCGGTCCAGGCATCCACACCAAGACGGATCCGGAATGACCCCCAATGCAAGTCAATGGGGACGGATCCGTTTGGTGTGGACACACCAAAATCCGGATCTGTCCTCCATTGATTTCCAATGGGGGTCATTCCGGATCCGGCTACATACATACAGACATACATACAAACATACATACAGACATACATACAAACATACAGACATACATACATACTCACATACTCCAGGGACGCCGGCAGGGACGCTATGATGTTTCCCCACTGCGCCCAGCAGAGGGCGCTGTGGGGAATCGTCATCACTGCGCGCAGGAGGCGCGTGAAGACGTTCTGCCGGCGTCCCTGGAGTATGTGAGTATGTATGTATGTCTGTATGTTTGTATGTATGTCTGTATGTTTGTTTGTATGTATGTCTGTGTCTTGTTTCAATGTGTGGGGCCGGAGCGCTGCTCCGGCTCCACACATGTATAGCGTTAGCACGGATCCGTTGGCACCCTTTAGGTGCCGGATCCGTGCTAATGCTAGTGTGAAAGAGGCCTTAGTAGAGCATGACCAAGACTTCCAAGTACTTCCCTGCCCTCTTAATTCCCTAACTCCTAACTTGAATCTGATTGAGCATCTGTGGGACCACCTCGATTGTTTTGTGTGCTCTATGGATTCTCCTCCATGCTTTTTCCAGCAGCTGTGAGATGCACTGCAGTCAGCATGGCTCCAGATACCTGTGACAACCCACCAGGACCTTATTGAGTCACTCCTAACCATCTAGCTTCTGTCCATACTGCATACTGCAATTATTATGGTTATTAGCGGGTGGTCTAAAAAATGTGACCAGACTGACTACATATGTACAGTGCATTTGGGAAGTCTTCAGATCACTTTTTTCACATTTTGTTATATTCTGAATTTCTGACCTTGTGCTAAAATAAAGAAAAGAAATCAAGTTTTCCCATTTACTCAGTACCCCATAATGAGTCAATGTAAACAAAATTTTTGAAATGTTTGCAAATTTATTAAAAATAAAAAAACCTAAAATTTTGCATGGACTTAAAAATTCTGACGTTTTACTATGACAATTGAAATTTAGTTTGCTGGATTTCCAATTCTCTTGATCATCTTTGAAATGTTTCTACACCTTGACTGGAGTCCACCTGTGATAAATTCAGTTGATTGGACAGGTTTCATAACTGACAATGTATCGGAGCAAAAACCAAGCCATGAAGAGAAAATAACTTAGATCCCATAGATCTGTGAAGGCACAAATCTGGAGGAGAGTAAAAAAACATTTCTGCTGCACTGAAAATTCCCAGGGACATAGTAATCTCGATAATTTTTAAATGAAAGATGTTTGAAACAAACAGAACTCTCCCTACAGGGGGAGAAGAGCCTTGTTAAAGGGTTATTCTCATTTTAGACAATGGGGGCATATCGCTAGGATATGCCCCCATTGTCTTATAGGTGCGGGTCCCACCGCTGGGACCCGCACCTATATCGAGAACGGAGCCCCCGAAGTGAATGAGGGCGCACTGCGCATGCGCAGCCGCCCTCCATTCATTTCTATGGGGCAGCCGAAAATAGCCGAGCGCTGGTCCGTCGGCTCCATAGAAATGAATGGGAGCGCACCGCGCATGCACGGCCCGGCTCCCATTCATTTCTATGAGCGGCGCGGGGAGCTGCGCCTGGTGGTGGCCGGACCCCCGGAAACCTGGGGTCCTCCAGGCGCAGCGCTCCCCGCTCCGTTCTGGCTATAGGTGCGGGTCCCAGCGGTGGGACCCGCACCTATAAGACAATGGGGGCATATCCTAGCGATATGCCCCCATTGTCTAAGATGAGAATACCCCTTTAAGAGAGGTGACCAAGACCCAATTGATACTCTGGCTTAGCTTCAAAGAGCCTCAGGGAGCCTTAAAGCCATCACTACAGCATTGTACCAATCTGGCCATCTCCACAGTAAAAGACACATGAAAGTTTGCAAAAAAAGCACCTAAAGAACTCAGACTGTGAGAGAAACAAAATTCTTTGGTCTGATCAAACCAAGTGTCATGTTTGGAGGTAACCAGGCACTGCCCAATACCATCTGTACATTGAAGCATGGTTGTGGTAGCATCATGTTGGGAGCGAGGTATCTCTATTCAGAAAGCTAAATAGAGAAAAGTGCAGAGATATTCTTAACAAAAATACACTCTGGTCCTCAGACTGGGCTGAAGGTTTACCACGCAACAAGACAATAACCCTAAGCACACATCCAAGACAACACAGGAGTGGCTTAGTGACAACTCTGTGAATGTCCTTGAGTGGCCCAGCCAGAGCTCTGACCTGAACCCAATCGAACACCTCTGGAGAGACTGAAGGTCCCTAGTTAAAGGGTCTTAGACTTTCTGAATGCACTGCATATACATGTCATTATTCTACCATGAAATAATCCAGAAAGTCTAATAAATTTATGCTTGGATTTAGCCATGAGCTGTGATAAAAATTTCCCCAAGGCAGATGTAAGGAATTAAGTACATAGAGACAAAGAGCCAATCAGAATATGTCTCTTATTATGAAAAGAAGTACTGTAGTAGTAGAATATGTTAGTAAAATATATGAGAAGAAAATGTTTTGTACTTTCTTCCTGAAGGCCAGAAAACTGGCATAGAAGATGATAAACATGGTAGGGCCCCATCCCCACCCTCACCATGCCCCATTTTCATAGCATAGTCTTCAAGGAAACTGGTCATACCCAGTCTGCCGAAGATGCTTTCTAATGTAGAAGACAAGGAACATCAATGGTGGGATGAAATGCTGTCTTGTTCTATACTTTGTTTTTTCCTCTTTTCCAGTCTATTTTATCACTTTCACTTCTATGATACCTCAAGCTTACCAAGATTTTGCCGATATGTTTTCCAAGCAAAAGGCAGAGACCCTATCAAGCTGATTTGTTTTCCAAGCAAAAGGAAGAGACACTCCCACCTCATCATTCCTATGACTGTGCCCTCTCATTCAGGGAGTGAACTGACTAAGAGTAGAATGTAATCTCTGTCCTTACCCAACTCAAGAGGCCTTGTCTACCTACATCAAGGAAAATCTGGGGAGGGATTTACCTGACAGTTGGTTGGAGTTGGATCCAAATTTCGAGTACAAGGAGAGCAAATTTCTTGTGGTTTATTTTCCAAGAAGATCACCTCAGTAGAGAGAAACTATTGCTTTGATGATTATAAACCTCTGGCTACAGAACTCGATCTGTAGGAATTGCATCATCTTTTGGAAGAGCCAAATTTCTCTGTGACTATATTAACGGACTATAAAAGTCTAGAGTATCTCTAATCTGCTGACAGGTTGAATCCTCATCAGACATGATGGGAAATCCTCTTTTGCCATTTTAAGTTTATCATTAGCTGTCATCTTGTGGTGAGGAATCATAGAGCTCATGTGTTCTCCAGATCCTTTGACTCTTCAGATTCCTTTTCTCCTTTTCCAGCTCACTTCATTTAACCTAATTCCACCCTAGCTGTTTTTAGTACTGCTGTGGTAAAAACCCCAGGGAATGTTCTCTAGTACATGAAGGTTCTTGTCTGGAAGTCTTGTCTTGGGCTCATTATTATAGTACACACACCTCTGAACTGCTATCTTGCTTGTTATTTGTGGTCAATTGAGAGATAAGATGTGAAAGAGTGTATCACCTCCTGTACTAACTGTGCAAGTTTAAGTCTTCCCGGTCAGCTTTACCAGGCCTTCTCCAACCACTGCCAGTTTCAAAGGAACCCTCATCTGAGATCTCCATCCATTTAATTACTGACATGCATCTGCCCAGGCTTTCATTACCATCTGAGTGGTACTGGATCGATTTTCTAAAATGGTGCGTTTCATTCCTTTGCTTTGGTTGTACTCCACTCCTCAGTTGGCTCAAGTCTTCTTCAGGGAGATCTCCAACTTCCGTGGAATGCAAACCCATTCTTTTTAACTGTAGAGTATAATTTGTCTCTAGATTTTGGAGAGAATTATGCAAAAAACTAACAATTTATCTGCACTTATCGTCATCTTGCCATCTTCACAGCAATGACTAGACCCAGAGGATCAACCAATCTCTTGTTTCTACGAATCCCTTCTAATATCTATGAAGACAATTGACCTGATTAGCTCAAGCTGAGTTTATCTACAACTCAAAATTAAAGGTAAAGCCCCATCCTTCATTCTATACACAAGTTAGACAAAACTACCTCTTCCTATCTCTTCTCAGACCCAGGTGCCTGCCTTTGATGAAGTCTATCTCAATATTCAATGTGCACCTCAATTTTTGCATCCATTCCAAATTAATACATGCAGTCATCATTCATTTAAAACTGACACCTACAATCTGGATTCTTAACACTTTCCATGCCTCCTTTCTTCAACCTCTGTTTATCAACAAATATACTGCGATCAAACATCTCTAGTGTCCGACAAGAATTTTCTATGGTTATGAGGCAGAGTATATTTTGGATTGAAAGAAAATTAGAGGAACAATTGAAAGAGAATTTGTGGAATACCACAACATTTAATTGACTGGAAGGGATTTGGTTTAATGGAAACAAGCTTGAGGTGCTCTGTGGAGGGTGGGTACTATTACATACTCATCACAACTCCATAGGTGTTTGAGCTCTCCCTCCTTTGCCATGGTCATTTGATTCTTAGCGTGAGTGGTTGCTATTGCTAAGAAACATGTAGTGATCACCTTTTATCTGGTCTAGAAGCCCCTTCCCGTGTCTCAGCAGCATCAGGTTGTCATTGTGCCCAGTGCTGAAAGATGAGATCATTGGAAACATGCAGTATTTATTTATTTCTACTTTTAGAAGCTGATTGAGTATAGGTCTCTGCATTCTGCTGTTTAGCATTTGTTTAAATCTTGTTGCTGTTGCTGATCATTCCATTAACCCTTACATTTTTTACTGGTACTTGTGTTTCCACATTCTGCATTTTGTTTCTCCATACACCCCTAGATGCTGCACACCTGGTGCTGATCTCTGCTGCATTGCTGACATCAATCTAAACCTCTTAAGAATGAGAATTACCTACAGATCAACTGTGAGGAAATTCCCCCTCCAAGCAGGGTGTTTAGGGCAAAGAAGCAAAATCTTTTATATTATATTCTCTATTTCAGCTTTTGTTAATCAGATTAAAGTTTAGAAGACCCACTGCTGCTCCAGCAATGTAACACACACTCTCATTCTCAGCTATGCATGTTGCCATTGTGTTAGCATGGGAAACATAAGTGCTGCATATTTTCCTTTAATTCAACTTAAATACATGTTATCAAAACTCACCAGGCAATTGTGAAGGTAAAAATGACCCAGGCCAATGCTAGGTAGGTGTAACTTAATACATTACAGAACTGAGATATTTATTATAGTTTTTAGAGGTTTTTCCATGTTTTTCAGAATAGAAAAACAGCAGTTATAAATAGAGTTGAGCAAACGTGCTCGTAACGAGCACTGTAGTGCTCGGATCCCCTGCGCTCGCATGGCCTCAGGCATCTGGATCCATCCTCACCTGACTGTAAGTCAATGGGGGCGGATCCGTTTGGTATGACACACGAGTGTGTCATACCAAACGGATCTGTCCCCACTGACTTGCAGTCGGGTGAGGAGGACGGATCCGGATGGCTGCGCAGCGGAGCGCAGCGGATCCGAGCAGTACAGTGCTCATTACGAGCACGTTCGCTCAACTCTAGTTATAAGTATCTGGTTTAATCTAGTGTTGTTCAGTATTCCAGTTAATGTGTAGGATAAGGGATTAAGGAATACTATTTTACAAGAATGCACCAATCTGGTCTGCACTTTGGTTCCTATCTACTCAGAGAGCTCAAAATAAAAACACAAAATTGACATTTATTTCTAATTGCTTAGAAACAGTTTAGATTACAACTGACATAAATGTATGACATCATCTTGATGATTTACTGATATAACGAATGCAGATTATATTTTGTGATTATAACAAACATAGATGTGCCTTCCTCAAACAGCCGATCAGCAAGTTGACGGGAGTCGGCCCCACGTCAGTCTCATATTGATGACCTATCCTGAGTATAGGTTATCAATATGTAAATCACAGAGAGCCCCTTTAAAGTCAGAAAATACTGTAGAAGGTTAAAATAATAGGAGGTGAATATTGCTACTAGCAACTAAGTAAAAATATCCATGCATAGGTACAGGGGCGGTCTTGGGCACCACGCATCCTATGCATTTGCATAGGGCCCCCGACGTCCAAGGGGGCCCCCACGCTCTGCTCTTGTGCTGGTGCCCAAGACCGCCCGCCCAGCTGTCATGGTATTTGTCCGCCGCGGCCCGCGGACCGGCCTCACTGTGGGTGCGCGCACCGCACCCGCTCACTCTCAAGTCCGGAAGTGTAGCAGGAAGCTCGCGCAGCCGCAGAGAGGCCGGTCCGCACAGCAGAACACAAACTCTGCGGCTGCGCATCAGTGTCCCAGCCCCCAGCACGTGTCCCAGCCCAGCCAATAGAGAGCTGGGAGTCTGGGACACGCCATAGGCTGTGGGCAACCTTCACCCCCAGATAGGAGAGTGATATACAATAAGTGTGGAAAAAAAACACATTCTTTCATTGTTTAACAGTGAGTTAATTGTTTGACAGTATTTTATTGTTAAAAAAGTCTTTGAAGTGTGGGGGGCGTGTCATTGGGGGGGGCATGTCATCAGAGGACGTGTCATCAGGGGCGTGACGCGTCATTGGGGGGGCCCCCGGACATAACTTCGCTTAGGGCCCCAGAAATGCCAAGACCGCCCCTGCATAGGTATGCATATATGGTAAATCTTTAAAGGACATTTTCTTGGCCCTAGTTCAGTTACCAAAGATTACTGTCTAAGGAGCAAGAGTCACAAAAGGAACATGTGCTTCTTCTCTTTACTTTTATAGTCCATGCATGAGTGTTTCACATTTTAGAATTAAGCAGCTGTTATTTCCACTGTACAAATTTTCCCACACCAGAAAATGTCATATCACCTTTCAATTATTTATATTTTTGGTGCCAGAGATTGGGAGATAATATCTCTGGATCAGCACTGTAAAGAGTGGAAGCTATAGCTTCTGTGTCACTTCTAGGGAGGTTTCAATATCTCATGTCTCAAGCATTTCCTTCAATGTGTTTTAAAAATAATTATGGTTAGATTGATGGACTGGTGCAGTATATCTGTAGTTCTGGGGTAAACTGCTACTGAACAAAACAGATGTATCAGATGGTTACTGGTAACTGTGACAGCTTCCTGCACATACTGACTTTAACTACGTACGCAATTGCATTTATACTATTAAAATATACTGTTTTATCAGTTACTGCAAAAATCACAAGGAAATCATATTATTTTTCATTATTTTTCATTAGTAAATATACAGTATACAGTTGTATGGTTTGTAATTGCTAGTCAGATTGCTTGATCTATTTAATACTTACCTTGAAGTCAAAGGGAGCAGTGCTACAGTAACTAGTGCCATTCTCTGCAATCTGTCTTTCAACTGCAGCTACACTGACACAGTGGGGATGTGGGTTGATCATAATTCGATGGCCCATCCTGAGGGTAGGTCATCAGTAACAAAATCCTGGAACACCCCTTTAAGGACCAGACAAGCTTTTTTTTTCATGTTTTTCATTTTTGAGTTTATAACTATTTTACTTCAATGTCTTCAATGTTTGCGGTGCCATGTGAAACGTGCTGCCAGGCCTCACCTCCTGTGATGCACTGTTTAGACCATGCCCCCGGTTCGCAGCAATCCGCCCCTGTGTCTGTATCAATGGAGAGCTCGCTGTGTCATCCCCGCAGCGCATAACATAAAAAAAATTGGAAGGCACACCACCTGAAGTTGGTGCTCAGTGATCGGGCAATTAACCCAAGTATAAGTGAAGATTCAATCACGGCACTCCAATTGTATAATGCAAATTGATGGAACGTTTTATTAATATTACTCCATATTGTCAAGGCCATACACACTGGGGGAGAATTAGTGATTAATTGTATTAGGTGGTGTGTTATGCAGGCTGAGTGACTGCTTAGCCTGCCTATGGCTGAGTTACTCATGTTCTAGTCTAATGGGGCGCCGAGTCCCTGATGGCAGTTATATGTTTTACTCAGAGGCGTAGCTACCGGAGGGTCGGGAGGGGGGGGCGACGGCTCCGGGCCCAGTGACTCAGGGGGGGCCCAGCAAGGATGACCTTAAAACTATCAGGCGAATACAAGTGAGCGCTTCCATTATGGAAGCGCTCACTTGTATTTAGGGACCCCCATCAGACCTCAGATCAGCCCACCCAGCCACACAGTTCAGCGCCGGCCAGGGAAGACAGTGGAGTGCCGGACCGGAGGGCACCCGCAGCGCAGGACAGGTAAGAAAGGTTTTTATTTTAATCTTATATGGCTGGGTGGGCTGATCTGAGGTCTGATGGGGGGCACAATACGCTGATGTGAGGTCTGATGGGGGCAAAATACGCTGATCTGAGGTCTGATGGGGGCACAATGCGCTGATGTGAGGTCTGATGGGGGCACAGTAGGCTGATGTGAGGTCTGATGGGGGCAAAATACGCTGATCTGAGGTCTGATGGGGGCACAATGTGCTAATCTGAGGTCTGATGGGGAACAATACGCTGATCTGAGGTCTGATGGGGGCATAATACACTGATCTGAGGTCTGATGGGGGCACAGTAGGCTGATCTGAGGTTTGATGGGGGCGCATTCTGCTGATCTGAGGTTTGATGGGGGCACATTCTGCTGATGAGGTTTGATGGGGGCACAATACGCTGATCTGAGGTCTGATGGAGGCACAATACGCTGATCTGAGGTCTGATGGGGGCACAGTAGGCTGATGTGAGGACTAATGGGGGCACATTCTGCTAATCTGAGGTCTGATGGGGGTACAATACGCGGATCTGAGGTCTGATGGGGCACAATATGCTGATCTGAGGTCTGATGGGGCACAGTAGGCTGATGTGAGGTCTGATGGGGGCACAGTGGGCTGATGTGAGGTCTGATGGGGCACAGTAGGCTGATGTGAGGTCTGATGGGGGCACAATACGCTGATCTGAGGTCTGATGGGGGCACAGTAGGCTGATGTGAGGTCTGATGGTGGCACATTCTGCTGATCTGAGGTGTGATGGAGGCACAATACGCTTATCTGAGGTCTGATGGGGCACAGTAGGCTGATGTGAGGTCTGATGGGGGCATATTCTGCTGATATGAGGTCTGATGGGGCACAATACGCTGATCTGAGGTCTGATGGGGGCACAATACGCTGATCTGAGGTCTGATGGGGCACAATACGCTGATCTGAGGTCTGATGGGGGCACAATACGCTGATCTGAGGTCTGATGGGGCACAATACACTTATCTGAGGTCTGATGGGGCACAGTAGGCTGATGTGAGGTCTGATGGGGGCATATTCTGCTGATATGAGGTCTGATGGGGCACAATACGCTGATCTGAGGTCTGATGGGGGCACAATACGCTGATCTGAGGTCTGATGGGGGCACATTAAGCTTATCTGAGGTCTGATGGGGCAGGGGACTGTTAGTTTAGTGATGTAAAAACTGGGGACAGATTTCCTTTAACGTAGGAGTCCCCTTGTTTTTTACTCCTATTACTCCTATATTTTACTGCATTATGTGATAGAGTATTTTGACTAGGGTATGTAGAAAGTCTATTGTACTGTACTTAACAGCATAGATGATCTAGAAGTTTATACAGTCATCTTTCTAATACAATATTATTACCACAACTAGTAGTATGTGCCTGTGAAGTTGGAAACATGCGTTTGGGAAGCCACTAAGTGGGGGGCCCACTCAAGTATGTTTTGCCCCCCCTTGTGCTGAACCTCTAGCTACGCCTCTGGTTTTACTCCTTCTACTTACTACGATCGCCGTCTGGTTCTGACTTTGGCTTGGCTTATCTGACTACCCTCTGTTCCCTGATTTGGTACTGTATTGTCCTCCTGGTTTTGACCTATTTCTGTACCACTCTTCTCTGTGTGGTTATGTCTGTCTTGCATTTAAGCAGATCAGGATACATCAACCAGTTGCAGACTTTCCGCTTAGGGCTTGCACTGCAAGTAGGCAGGGAAAGTGGGTTGGGTTCCAGTCAGGGCTCACTATATGCATGTTTCCTGCCTACTATGCTGACAGTATAATTGGCCATATTGTTTTCCTGGGTGACTTAGTTCTATGGGCCCCTTGCAGCACTAGCCACTAAGATGGAGGGTATTGTCCAGCTAGTCGAAGACTTGGCAGACAGGGTACAGAAGCAGGAGTCCCTTCTCCCTGTCGTTTCGGCTCCTGCAACTATAGAGCCCAAGGTACAGCTTCCTGACCGGTTCTCTGGGGACCGTAAATGCTTTACTACCTTTAGGGAGAGTTGTAAATTGTACTTCCGTCTTAGGCCTTACTCATCAGGGATGGAAGCTCAGAGGGTGGGCATCATTATGTCCCTTCTTCAGGGAGACCCTCAGGAGTGGGCATTTTCTCTGTTGCTCAACTCCTGCAAACTATTTTCTGTAGATGTTTTTTTCTCTTCCTTGGGTCTTCTATATGATGGGCCAGACAGGGCGGTTTATGTTGAGAGTTAGCTTCTGTCTCTCAGTCAGGGAAGGTGACTGGTGGAGGAGTACTGTGCTGAGTTCTGTAAATGGTGTACCTATGGTTGGAATGACCCAGCTCTTAGATCCCAATTTAGGCTCGACTTCTGTGACATGTTAAAGTATCTGGTGGTTAGTCATCCAACCCCAAGTTCTCTTGACAAGGCTATGTCTTTAGCCATTTAAGTGGAAAGGCATATTTGGGAAAGTAAGATTGAGAGTTCTGTCTGTGTCCATTCCTCTTCTTCTTTACCTGTCCCTAAGTGCTCCATATTCAAGGCCCCTGAAGAGCCTATGCAGATCAGTGCCACATTGTCTCAGCAGCAGAAGGAACATTGCTGGGAGAACAGATTAATGGGAGAACCCGAGCACTAAACCAGACACCCCCGGCTCTGAAGAGGGGAGGGTGTCTGGTTCATAGTGAAAGGTGAGAAAATGGTGGAAACACCACTGAAATGGTTTGGGAACAGCATGGGGAGGATGTCTGGATACATCTTGGACTCCAAAGTCGATGCTGTGAACGATGTTGTCTAAGTATTACGCCACTTTTACGTAATGACAAGAATACCCCCCAAAACCAAAGATAACATTGATTTTAGAGGAAATATTGTTAGGAAACATATATTTACTTGTACATAAAGTGCAAGTGCTGCCAAAAATTACAAGGAAGAGGCACTCCGATACAACCTTTATATCACATAAATGAGGGCCTCATTCACATTGTGGTACAATTGTTCATGTCGTGGGACTCCTACACTCATAAAGCCTATGCACAAAGTGAAAGGGCTGCCAAAAATTACAAGGAACAGGAACTCCAATACGCAGATAATGTCGCCTTCATTAGAGGCAGAAAAAAATACACAGGATTTCAGGTATTTAGGATACCGAAACGTTATAATGCACACGCAACACAGGTAATGTCTCCTTGATTAGCGGCAGAAAAAATGATGCCGATTGTCAGGTATTTAGGATACAGAAACGTTATAATGCACATGCAGCACTGGTAATGTCGCCTTGATTAGCGGCATCAAAAAAATACATAGGATTTCAGGTATTTAGGATACATAAACGTTATAAGGCACACGTAACACAGGTAATGTCGCCTTGATTTGCGGCAGAAAAAATGACACCGGATGTCAGGTATTTAGGATACAGAAACATTATAATGCACATGCAACACAGGTAATGTCACCTTGATTAGCGGCAGAAAAAATTACACCAGATGTCAGGTATATAGGATACAGAAACGTTATAATGCACACGCTGCGCAGGTGGTGTTTAGGTCAGGCAAACTTGCGTTATTTTGGCCCCAAAAGAAAAAAAAATATTGCAGCCAGATAGAACAATAGTCCTTAAAAGGACTTTTGGGTCTTTTAAACAGAACAACTAGCCCTGCCTAGCCAAATCCTATTACTACACTATCTGTTCCTCCTTGCGCAAACGTTATACAGCAGACGCAGCGCAGGTAATGTTGCCTTGATTAGCTGCAGGAAAAATGACACCGGATGTAAGGTATATAGGATACAAAAACGTTATAATGCACACGCTGCGCAGTGGTGTTTAGGTCAGGCAACCTTGCTCAATTTTTTCCCCCCTGCCCCCCAAAAAATATATTGCAGCCAAATATAATAGCCCTTAAAAGGGCTTTTGGGTCTTTTCAACAGACAAACTAGCCCTGCCTAGCCAATTTCTATCCCTACAGTATCTGTCCCTCCTTGCAGCAGCAAGGCTGTTGGCTAAGTAGCGTGCGGAGAGGGGACTCGAGCATTGCGCTCGAGCACATGCGGTATTCGACCGAACATCACAATGTGCCGAGCATAGCAATGCTCGAACTAATATAGTATTCAGCCGAGCATGCTCGCTCAACACTAGTAATCAACTCTGAAAAATTGTTCTCTTTCTGTTATGTACATTTGTCTGTTGGCATTATTTTGGGGTTACCCTGGGTAAGTAACTATTCCCAAATTTTGACTGGAGTATTGGGAGCTAATTAAGTAGGGCCCTCAGTGCTCTAATCACTGCTTATCTGTTCAGCTCTTTTGCCTGGATCTGCCATTCCTGGGATCATCATGGACTGTCACGGTCATTCCTGCAACAGGTTGCAGAAATTCGGCTAGGCTTGCACATGTGACATAATCTGACTTGTTTTCCTTTTTGTGTTGTTGCTGTTTACTACACCCCTTCCCCTCAGCTGTTGCGGGTGTGGTAATTGTTCTTCCCCTATTTATTCCTGCTTCTACCAAAGTTACTTGCGGTTTATAGTTTCTGTGGACATTCTGGTGGATTGGTGTGGTTCTCTCCTGAAATCCGGTTGCTTCCATTTCTTCCTAAAGATAAGTGTCCACTTTTCCTTTTGTGTTTACCCTGCTTTTCGCTGTTGTGTTATTTGGCCTTTGGGAGACTCCTGTTCGTCCTTCCTTTTGCAGGAACGGGTAGACTCAGCCCTGTCAGTAGTTGCAGGGTCCTATAGGGTCAGTTTGGTTTAGGTTCCTGTGTATGAACTCGCCTACATTTGAGGCCTGTTCATACTATAAGTCAGTCAGGATTGGTGTCAGAGTTTCCCCTCCACACCAGAGCGTGACATGGACTTCCAGGATGTATTTTTTAAGGAGGCTTCTGAAGTACTGAAGATTGACCTGAGCAGAGCCTGAGGAATGGGATGAGTGGAATTTGCGAAACTGAGCAAGTTTGAATATGGAGTAAAAGAGGTCACTTTCCTGGTTTACATCATCTCCACTCCAAAATTTCGTATGAATCCTGTTAAGGTGTGTGTCATTGTCGCTTGGGGATTGCCAATTATTATTAAAAAAAATTATAAAATATGCTATGTAATTGCCAAACCGTTGACTTATTTGACCAGGAAGGGAGACAATCTTCTCCATTGATCCCAAGGTTCTGTCCGCAGTACCCAGGAGACGTCGTGCAGGTTTGCTTGCCTGTTCTTCGGAGACCTTGGGCACACATCTCGATGGACTTTATGACGGACCTTCAGCCCTCCTGCGGTAGATCAATCATTTGGGTTGTTATAGATAGATTCTCATAGATGTCTCATCTCGTGCCATTAAAAAAAAATCCTAGTGCTACAGTGTCCTGAAATACAGTACACTGCCAAGCACTAAACATGTTAACATCACTGTATTTTATGTATGTGCATGTACTACAAATCCCATAAGGTTGTATAGGGAGTGGGAGGTCCCATGAGGCTAGTCAGGGCTGGCTCCACCTTTCCTCTCTAGGAGGAAGATTCTGGAGTTAATGGCTGACTGCTAAGGAGTGAACGCCTCAGAGCAGCAAGGAGCAGCTCCTGTAGGGAGATTCCATTCCCCTACAGCCCATAGCAACCTACCGTATGTGCCAGTCCTCAGAAGGGAAATGATCTATAGAAAGTTTAGCCAACAGAAAGGGATTGCGGACTTTGGCAAATAAAGTAATCGCCGCTAATCTGGCTACAGGCTCATCTGCATCTTTTGGAAACACTGTAAGCTACAAGTTGCCTACCAGAACAAAGGACAAGAGGGCCCCCTGTTCAGAGAATGTATTCCTCTGAGGATACTGTGGATATCATAAACTTATATAGTGACATACAAAGTGCATCAGTTTAGGCTGTGAAAAGGAGAGACTGACCCACCTGATTGAGAGAGAGTGAAGCTAACCTCCATATACAACTTTTAGGAACTACTTGAATCGACTGTAAAGACTGCATTTCATGTGAATAGTGCTTGTGTGGATCAACTGCTGACTGGCTTCAGTAAAGTACTGTGGATTTGCTATAGCAACACCGGTCTCATCATTATACCCCACTACATTTGCACCGCATGGTGCTGGTGTCACGACAACTGGGACCCTGCCTCGTACCGTAAAACTGCAACATGAAGGACACCTCAACTGCCATCAGGCAGGAGAACCCCAGAACCAGAGTGCACCCCGAAGGGAACTGTTGCGCCCTTTCCGTCACTGCACACCGGCCCAGGGAGCTTCAGGAAACCATGAGTGTGACTACTGCACCCATCCGGCCTCCCAGACTCATGTGCGCCCCTGGTCACCACAGTGCTAAGGAATTGGCTACTCTGTTTGTGGACAATATCCTCAGACTGCATGGTATCCCTGACTCCCTTGTTTCGGATAGGTGTGTCCAGCAGTATTAAGCTAAGCAAAACATTAGAAGTGGAATTTGATCCAAAGTTTACGAAAACCTTGATTTGTAACTAATCTGAATTACCTTGCACTTCGTGGTAATGAATCAGGTTTTCCTAAAATGGCGACTGCACGCGTTACAAAGTGAAACTAAGTGTAGAGGAGACAAGCCTGGGAGAGCAAGATCACCCATAATTCTCATGCAGCCAGACAATACGCAGATAGCCATCCCCTGTTATGTCACAGCTATATAAAACCCTCATCCCACGTGGCCTCCACCATTGTCCTGTGAGCTCATACTAGGGAGAGACGTGGTAAGCACTCATGCACTAAGGACAGTTTTGCTGAAGACCATTAATAGAAGAAGTCGATACCAATAAGCCTTTATTATTCCAGTGCCCAGTGTGTTAACCAATACCATCCAGTCTGCACCCCTTAGGGAGAAGTTGGAATGCCAGCATATTGTTCCCCCACCTAACCAGCCAAACCCCATACCAGTAGCAGTCCCTGTTTAAAGGTGCATTAAAGGTGCTGCATGGCAATTAACAATGAAGACTGACGGTTTTCATTATTAAATGAAAGGCAGCATAGCTGCAACTGTCCTGCAGCACAGCCGCTTTGTGTGACTGTATAGGCAGAGTGGCCTGAGTATACCTGATGTATAGCGATTCATGATGAATTAATTCACAACAAATCAAATATCTTGGCAAACTTTGGTGAAGCTGTTGAACTGAATTTTGCAAAACTTTTCTCATCTATAGTTTGTATCGAAATTCTGGAGAGAGTTCAGCAATAAACTGGGGATTAAACTCTCCTTCTCATCTGCTTTCCACCCTGAGACAAATGGACAAACCAAAAGGGTCAACCAGATGCTGAAGAGTTCTTAAGGTGCTTTGTTTCAGATTGCCAAAATGAGTGGAGAAGGTTTTTGCCTTTAGTGTAGTTCGCTATCAGGGGTGTACATAGAAATCATTGGGCCCCATAGCAAAAATCCGAATTGGGCCCCCTAACGCCACCTGCTACCCACCCGTGGCCCATTCCATTACTAAAACCTTATTATAGCTCTTAATAATCTGTACTCTTGTACACCGGTGATATGACAGTGTTGTACAGAAATACGGATTTCACTGGGGCTGCAGCGGGCAATGTAAAGCACACATCACTGCTCCTGCCTGTCTGCTAAAGCCTGGCACAGGCAGGAAGAGCAATTTATATGCGAGCAGAGCTGAAGGAGCGCAGGGCAGGAGCTTTCATAGCATTGTTCTCCTGCTTGTGCCCACTCTTCACAGCACCCCCCTCCATGAACTCTTCTTAATGCTAACACGACAGAGTTCATTGGGGGGGGCTGTTGTGGCATTGTCATCTATATAAGCATTAACAGCAAGCAGCATTCATGGGGGGGGGCTGCTTGAGGCACACTGTTCTCTATATGATAAGATTATGTAGAGGACAGAGTACCCTCCCCTCGAACTCTGCTTGCTGCTTCCCCCCCTCACACTAACAGTCCCCCCTTCCCCATTAACTTTTTTTTACTTTTGACAGTGCACAGCTGCACACTATTTACTCTGTCCATAGCTGTGCAGGGCACATTCTCTGGAGACATTATCAGCCTCTGGGTGGTTATAAAGCAGGTAGGTAGTGCTGTGGAAGATAAGTCCAGCATCCAACCCACTCAGTCCTGTCTCTGTCTACTGAGCTAGGCTAGCCAATCAGCAGCAGGCTATTAACGCTGCTAAATGCTGATTGGCCAGTTCAACACCCAGCAAACAGACAGAGGAAAGCGCACTGGTATAAGCTGGGGACTGTCACTGCAGGAATCGGCAGGAAAATTGATAAAGGATGTAAGGGGAGGGGGGCCCTGAGCATAGGGAAAGCAGGGCCCATCTGAGCCCCATAGAAAGAAGTGATAGTGGAGCCACAGCAGCTATGTTAGTGTAATTAGGGCCGGGGCCTTCCATCCACTCCGGGCGCCCCCCTTTACTGGCCCCATAGCAGCTGCGTGGTCTGCCCCTATTGTAGGTACGCCACTGTTCGCTATTAACAATCATGTAAGCTCCTCTAGTGGTATCTCTCCGTTCTATTGTAACTATTGTTTTATTCCCCCGTTTTTCATCTGTATCTGAGTCCAGTTCTGTAAACCCTGGTGTGGATTCCATTGTTGAAGATCTGTGCACAGTTTGAGCCCAGACTCACCTGGAAAAAGCTCAGAGCATCCAATGTGAACATGCTAATAAAAAGCGGTCTGTTGATCTGAACTTTGGGTTGGGTGATTTGGCTTTCTACTGAGAACTTACATCTCAGGGTGCTATCTGGTAAGCTTGTTCCTAAATTTATTGGACCATATACAATCTTGTCTCTCAATCCAGTATCTTTTTGTCTCCAGCTGCCTTCATCATTCAGAATTCATGATATGTTTCACAAGTTGTTGTTCACAAAATATGTTCGGCATGCAATTCCTCCATCTAAATTGCCTGATCCAAAGGCTATGCTAGATGAGATTGAGTATGAGGTAGGGTGAATTCTTTATTCCCAGAAGGTTCAAGGTTCTCTCCAATACTTAATCCATTGGAAAGGGTATGATCATGAGGAGAGGACATGGTACTGGCTTGAGATGTTCATGCTTTTCCCCTTATTAGGAATTTGCATGCTGAGTTGCCATTGAAACCTGCCCCTCAGGTTGAGGGTTTGGTGGCCCCTCGTAAGACGGGGTAGTTATGTCACCAACTTACCTGTCGTGCTCCAGCAATGCACTCTAGGGCTATGACATGGCCGCGCTTTGTGAGACACGCTGCAGGGCGGCATCCCTGTGACGTGCTGTCTAGACCATGCTCACTGTGGCTTCCCTGCAGCGCATACACACTGGGGGAGAATTATTAATTATCTGAATTAGGTGTTGTATTTTGTGATGTAGGCTGAGTGACTTCTCACCCTGCCTATTGCTGAGATACTCGTGTTCTAGTCCAATAGGGTGCTGAGTCCCTGAACCTATCTGATTTGGATCCAGGGACTTGACGCTCTATTTAAATCCACTCCTGGCAATTCACCCTTGCCAGTTATATGTTTTACTCCCTTGCTGTGCTCCTGGTTCCGTTCTGTGCGTGTTTGGAATTTTATAGTTTATTGACCTCGGCTCGCCTCTGACCACCCACTGATTTAGTACTGCAATCCCCGTCTAGATCTGACTTTGGCTTGGCTTTTCTGAGTACCCTCTGTTCCCTGCTTTGGTACTGTATTGTCCACCCAGTTTTTACCTATTTCCCTACGAACCTTCTTTGAGTGGTTGCGTCTCTATGTCAGTCTTCTACTTAGCAGATTAGGGAATGTCGAAAAGTTGCAGACTTTCTGCTTAGGGCTTGCACTGCAAGTAGGCAGGGAAAGTGGGTTGGGTTCCAGTCAGGGCTCACTGTATGTATGTTTTCTGCCTACTGTGCTGACACGTATGCATACCTTTAAATGTAATGTGTATTTGTAGATATATATATATATATATATATATATATATATATATATATATTTCAGTGATTTTTTTTCAATTAATACATTTATGCAAATGTTTATTTTTTACAATTTCATTTATTTATTTATTTATTTATGTATTCTTTCCAATAAATACACTTTAACCCTTTCACGCCCAGAGGGTTTTTTCTCCCGTTTTCGTTTTGCCTTCATACAGCCATAACTTTTTTATTTTTCTGTTCACATAGCTGTATGAAGGCTTGTTTTTTGTGGAACAAGTTGTACTTTCCAACGCCACCATTTAATATTGCATATGGTGTAGTGGGAAGCAGGAAAAAAATTCCAAACTGGGTGAAATTGCAAAAAAAAAAACGCTACAGTTTTACGGGTTTTTTATTTACGGCATTCAATGTTCATTAAAACTGACCAGTTACTTTCATTCTACTGGTCAGTACGAATCCGGAGATACCTAATATGTATAGTTTTTATTGCGTTTTGATAGTGATAAAATCATTATAAAATTGGATTTTTTTTTTGTCATATCTTGAACCCTATAACTTTTTGGTACTTATGTGTACGGAGCTGTATGGGGGCTCATTTTTTGCAGGCGATATGAACTTTTTATTGATACCATCCTGGGGTGTGTATGACTTTTTGATCGCTTTTTATTATTATTAGAAAAAAAAGCGACAAAAAATGGTGAATCGGCCATTTTGACTTTTTTTCAGTTTCGCCGTTTTCCGTACGGGAAAGAAATGTTTATATTTTTATAATATGGGCATTTTCGCACATGGTGATACCCATAATGTGTATTTTTTTATTTTTTTACTTTTATTTTTATTTTGGGAAAAGGGGGGTGATTTGAACTTTTATGATTTTAATTTTTTTTTAAACTTTATTTAATTTTTTTACACTTTTTTAATAGTTCCCATAGGGAACTATTACAAGCAATCGTCTGATTGCTTATATCATAGACTCCAATGCATTAGCATTGGAGTCTATGATGATTTTAATGCTTTCCTATGGAGCCCTATTTCACAGAAAGGCTCCATAGGAAAGTCTATGCAGCAGCTTCCTGTCATTGACTATTTCCTGTCATTGAGGATTGACCGCGGCATCCAAAGGGTTAAATGTCCGCGATCGGCATTACTGGTTGCGGACATGAGCCGCGGGTGTCTGCTGTATGAATCAGCAGTTCACCCGCGGCCATGACGCCCGCGGGCGCCATCTTTAAACACACACCCATCGCCGTACTAGTACGGCGCTGGGCAAGAAGGGGTTAAAGCAACATTTTATTTTTTAATTTTTTTTTATTTTCTGCATGCTAGCATATTGTGCCTGGACAAAGAGATATGCGCTGGTGCCTATTAAGGGCATACAACAGGTCAGTCCAGTGTAGTCTCCATGGTGACTGCAATGACAGTTATCCTGCAAGGTCACCATTGCAAGGGGTTTTCCCTTGAGGGTTTGGTGTTTGTACTGTGCTGTGTTCATGTCTGATAATTCTGCATTTATCTGCCAGGTACACTGTCCATACCTGTGAGATTACTATGAGAAAAATGCCCAACTGACAGCCAGTCATAATGTATATTTACTTCCTGGATTTTTTAAGGGGTTAATATATTGGGAAATTCTCCCTACCTATACCATAAACAAGTCTGTAGACCGTAATAGGCTTGAAGTATGGTATATCAAAAGAGTGTCCTTTTGGCAAAAAAGTCTTACAGTATTGTAATAACTTTTTGCTGTATGCTGTAAGTAGCATACTAAAATCCAACATATTTCTGGGATTTTTGCAAAACAGAATACTAGATTAACAGACTCAAGACATGACAGTGAGCTGAACCAGCAGGTAAGGGTATAGTGGCAGGAAATACCACTGGACTAAGTGCACCGATTTGACTTGGGGCCAAACCCAGATACATGAACTGGAACCCAAACAACCAGAGTACACAGTTTAGACAAAGGGAACCAGAACACAAGCAGATGCCTGGACCCCATGCGGAACGACTCACGGTTGACACATGCAGAACTGCACACAGAGGCAGAAAAGCAGATGCCTGGACCCCATGCGGAATAACACAGGACGGTCACAGGCAGAGCTGCACACATAGACTAGAAGTCCTTCCTCCGGAGAACCCAGGAGCCCTCTTACTGAAGGCATAGACTCGGATTAGCAGATGCCTGTTCCCCATGCGGAGTTCGTCCATGGGAGAACAGACAGAGATGCACACAAGACACAGAACTAAACTAGCAGATGCCTGTTTCCCATACACAGTTCGTCCATGGACGAACAGACGGCTGCACCCCAAAACATGGAACCAGGCACGTTGACCTTGATATCTCACTAGATGACCACACAAACAGGGCAGATAGAATATCCCCAGGTCAGGTGCATAGCTCCTGCACCCAGCAAAGCTGGAGACAGACTGATCCCCCTAACAGGTATATAAAAAGCAGGATAACAAGGTCAGTTCACAAACAGGCTACCGCAACTACACGTAGGTCATAGCAACCAGCCTAGAACACAGTTTTAGAGCACCAACAGAACATTATTAGATGCCACCAGTTAAGCGCTCCATTGACTGTTGGCATTAACTAGGCGGGTAAATGTTCACTGAATCAGTTTTTTGAACTTCAACAAATTTTGTAAAGAAGTAAAGAAATAGAATTGTGCTGCTCATAATAAACACTTATTTTAATTTCCACTTAATTTACTGAAGCATAAATGTGGAATAATCCCTTAGAAACAAGAGGGTTAAGTTTATGTACTGTAAAAAACAGTAAGCAAGCACAGTATCCTACATTCCTATGCTGTATACATGGTTATAACTCCTGCACAAATTTCAAGTTTCCTGAATGAAGGTGTTTGTAATCTGGTTTCCCTACGAGTAAATTGATGTGATCCACATGCTTGTGTTTAATATACATATATTTGAAACTTGAATGACGCACAGAAACCTTCTTACCTTACTTCCATGATGTCTCATACTTTACTTAGAGAACCAAACATATGGTGTTATGATTATGTGATGATTGACAGTTCTCATTCAGAGATGGCATGCAAGACCAGCATGGCTAACACAAGAGATGCAGAATTATGTTATGTGCTTTAGTATACACTAACCTTACAAAAAGGTGTACAGTGCCTTAAAAAGGTATTCATACCTCTTGAACTTTTCCACTTTTTACTTAACTGTACTTTGTTGGTATTTCATGTGATAAACCAACATAAAGTTGCAAGTGAGAAGCGTGACGTTAAAAGAAAACTATACATTGTTTTCAGAATTTTTAATAAATAAAAATCTGAAAACTATGGCGTGCATTTGTATTCAGCCCCCTGTACTCTGACACCCCTAAATAACATTCAAAGTAACCAAAAGCCTTCAGAAGTCACCTAATTAGTAAATCAAGCCCACTTGTGTGTAATTTATTCTCAGTATAACTACAGCTGTTATTTGAAGGCCTCAGAAATTTGTTAGATAAAATTAGTGATCAAACAACATCATGAAAACCAAGGAACTCACCAGCCAGGTTGTGGATAAAGTTGTGGAGAAGCGTAAAGCAGGGTTAGGTCATAAAAAAAAAATATCCCAACTCCATACATCTCATGGAGCACTGTTCAATCTGTTATTCAAAAATGGAAGGAGAATGGCACCACTGCAAACCTAAGAAGACAAGGTAGTCCACCTAAACTGACAGCCCAGCAAAGAGAACAAGCTATAAGATGTTCTGTTTGTAGTTTGCAGCTCTGGTCAGATGAGACCAAAGTAGAACTTTTTTTCCTAAACGCAAAACTAACAGTGCACATCACTGTGAACACACTATCCCCACTGTAAAACATGATGGTGGCAGCATTATGCTGTGGGAATGATTTTTTTCAGCAGGGACAGGGAAGCTGATCAGAGTTAATGGGAAGATGGATGGAGCTAAATACAGGGCAATATCGGAGGAAAACCTGGTAGAGGCTGAAAAAGACTTGAGGCTGGAGCGGAGGTTCACCTTCCAGCAGGACAAGAATCTTAAACATACAGCCAGAGCTACAATGGAATGGTAGAATTAAAGAAAATAAAAAGAAACAAAAGGTTTTGTACCAGCAACTTGTGAGTGTGACTTCTATTGCTCACTCACATACAATATTGGCACAATGAGGTAAAAAGAACACACAAGTCTGCAAGTTTGAAAGACTGTCAGTGCTGGGTTAAGTGTGGACTTGTATTTGCTAGAAGTGGCTGAAGTGCTACATATTATACCAGCAGTAAAAATGTCATAACATCTGGTCCTGTCACGCAAAGTGGAGAAGTGTAAAGGAAATGCTCCTAGAGGCAGTGTTGATAAGTATATTTTGTATAATTTATCAGTGTGGTCCATATATTTTAGATTTCCTGGTTTCCTTTTCCCCTGGTGCAATCCCTCTGCCTACACTGACTATACTTAATCCCTTAATATCATAGGTATAGTTTTGAAGACAGTGGGATCACCCTTTTCATGGCAGCTATTCTGCTCTCTAGGCAGGGACATTGCAGGGATATTTTATGGAGGGATTTAAGTCTAATTTTATCTCTTATTGGAATTAAATGTTGAGAATTTTTGTTCTGTGAAGATTTTGATATTTTTCCCTCTACTATCATTCTCTGCCTGACAGGAACTGATCAGAATATGATTTTTTTTCACTCACAGAGGGTAGAGTAACCAGAGCTGGTCCCTTTCTCTTAAAACACCCCCTTAGCAGCCACATGGTTTGCCACTTTGTTATATACACCTATAGACTGTTTCATAAAAGGACTACTACTATAGTATACAGTCCTGGAACAGCCATTTAAGGGTGCATATCTTTGTACAAAATGTGAGCAAATTGCCCATTTAGGATTTAGGGCATAAGCTTGGGGCAAGGACCTCAAAGGTAGTGTTTTCCGAAATACTGCCTGTACCACGATCCACACAAGAAAGGCAGCGGGAGATTAGGTAGGTAAACAAGTGGCTCAAGAACTGGTGTAGGAAGGAGGGATTTGGGTTCTTGGAGAACTGGGCCGACTTTTCTGTCGGCTACAGGCTCTACCGTAGGGATGGGCTGCACCTTAATGGGGAAGGGGCAGCTGTTTTGGAGGAGAAGATGGCTAGAAGGCTGGAGGAGTGTTTAAACTAGGGACTGGCGGGGAGGGTAACTACATTATAGATGGGGAAGATAGTGCAGATAGAGACCTGGGGCAAGGTAATGGAACTGGGGGAGTAATGGAAGGAGGAACTAGAACAGTGCAGAAGGAAAGGTGTAGGGGAAAAAATATACATAAACCTTTTAACTGTATGTACACTAATGCCCAAAGCCTAACTAATAAAACTGGTGAACTGGAATTAGTGATGTGTGAGGAAGACTATGACATAATGGGAATAACTGAGACATGGCTGGATGATACCTATGACTGGGCAGTTAACGTACAGGGTTACAGTCTGTTTAGAAAGGATCGCCAAAACCGTAGAGGGGGAGGGGTCTGCCTTTATGTAAAGTCCTGTCTAAAGCCCACACTCCGGGAAGATATAAGTGAGGGACATGAACATGTGGAGTCACTGTGGGTAGAAATAAATGGAGCCAAAAACAATAATAAAATACTAATAGGAGTTTATTATAAACCACCCAATACACCAGAGTCCACAGAAAATCTACTTCTAAACGAAATAGACGAGATGGCAAATCATAATGAGGTCGTTATTATGGGGGACTTCAACTACCCAGATATAGACTGGGAAACTGAAACCTGTATATCTCAAAAAGGAAACAGGTTCTTGGCAATAACCAAAGACAATTAACTTTCCCAACTGGTTCAGGACCCGACTAGAG
>ONZH01008876.1:0-69522 GCA_900303285.1 Rhinella marina
GTGTTTGTTTTTTTTTTGTACAATACCGGAGGAGAGGAGCACTGGGGGGCATCTATGGGGGCAATTCTTATATTATTTGGGGGCATTTATGGGGGCACTTCTTGGCATATTTTTGGAGGGCATCTATGGGGGGCACTTCTTGGCATATTATTGGGGAGCATCTATGGGGGCATTTCCTATTGGCATATTATTGGGGGGGCACTGTGGGGGCATCTATGGGGGCACTTTTTAAAGGCACATTATTGGGGCAGTGTGGGGGCATCTATGGGGGCAGTTCTTACTGATAGATTAATAGGGGCACTTTTTACTGGCACATTTGTGGGGGCACTTCTTATTGGTACATTATTGGGGGCATCTACTGAAGCCACAAAGAAGGGGTAATTTATATGGGGGGCTGTGTAGAGGGGCATTTTATGTTATATTTATATATTTTAATATGCACCTTGCGTGAATTAGTCAGCGCCGACAGAACCCAGCCGCGACCCCCGTGCCCCTCCTCCCCCGGGCCCTGGAGAAATTATCTAGCGAGAAACTGGCCTTGGTCCAAAAAAGGTTGGGGACCACTGCCCTAGACCACCTGAACTGGCAATTTCATCTGCACCCCCAATCAGGAAAAGCCCTAGTCTTTGAATGGACCAACTGCTGTGTCAGCATTACCGTCTTGAAGGGACTTACAATGAAATACTTCCATTGATATTGCACCTTGCACACCAAAATCGCAACCAATTACAGAGCTCAAGAATCTCGACTGACTAACTAGGGAGCGGACCCAAGTCCATCTACTGGCATCATAATGTTAACACCTTACTTATCCATACAATGCTGTTAGGTATACAAATTCAACGAATCCGAACATTTCACTTAAAAATTTAGTGTTACAACAATCAATCTTTTGCAGTGACCCTATTCTAGGGTATTGCACATTTATATCGGAGGTGGCTCCACATATCCAGTTGGTCTCCATTGTAGTCTATGGGAGATATAAAAACATCTAACTTGCCTGTTTCCAGGCCTTCAGTTCACTAATGTGTGTAGTCATATCTTTCCTACAACTGATTAGGCAATCAGATTGGAGGGAGCATGGAGTCAACGGGTAGGCTTTTCCAAGTTCGGGAAATAATAAACACCCATGGGACACACAGTAATGCAAGCAATTCCAGTGCCCTGAATGGAGGGACTTCATTTGCATGAAGGGACCATGGTCATGTGATCCTCCTTTATCTTCTCTGCCCTAATGTGCTGTCTTCTGATCTGCAAACTGAAAATGCCATTTTGACCAATTTGCCTGAAACGGATTGCAAAAGATTCAGATTGCCATAATTCTAATTTCTTGGAACAAGTTCAATTAATTTAAAAATCAATTTGCTCATGCTCACAGGGAAGCCAGTTATCCTGTTACTATATTTTTGTAGTGTGGGAGGAAACAAAAGAAGGAGATACGCGGAAACAAGGGGAGAACATACAAACTCCATGCTGATGTTATCGGTCAGATTCGAACCCAGGCTACTACCCGAATACAGCTGCAGCCGCCCAGCAGGGGAATGCATGTGATGCATAGAGGATGAAAGTGGTAGTAGTTGCAGATAGTGGGGCTACTCATGGTGGTGGTGGAAGGTGGGCTGCCCTTGACGTAGGTGGGAAGCGTAGAGGCCAGTGCAGTTCAACATATAGCAAGCCTTTACTAAAGAACCAATTTTTCCATGTACATCCACAGACAATTTGGGCACTTCCTAATAGGTTTTTGGCAAGTCAAGAGGGTTGTCCCCAAGTCCCTTATTCAGATGCACTTTCTTATATTAGACTTTTCGAAAGCTTACAAAACTTTTCTACAATGCTTACTGCGGGGTGTAGGTCCTAAGACAGATCTTTCTCCGTAGTATGACTGGGGACCTCAGGTTCTTAAAACTCATCCAAGGACTGTGAAGTCCATAAGGCAGGAGTCACGACATGAGCATTACCTCCACAGTCTGTTCCCTTGCACCCTCCAGTTTGGCTGCTCAACCTTCAGAGTTATATTCCTTTTTCCTCACTCAGTCTGGTAAGTTCCCGGAAGGCCCCAAACTCTGACTGCAGATGCTCACACTACATCATACACAGACTGACAGACTACTAACACACAGGAAGGAGCCAAACCCAGGAGGTAGGGACCAACCTTTCCCACCAATGGTTACCAAGGATTAACCCTATGGTTCAGCCAGGAGTTACATACAAATGACATAACATGAAACCTGCAAAACCCTATTATTAGCACTTCCCACTGGGTCACCGCACACCCATTTACATGTCCTTTTATCAAGGCTGCCTGGTCCATGACCACTGTTGGCTATATAGACAGTTCTGGACATAGTTCTAATGTTTCCATTATATATGAATTCCAGTTTTGGGCAAAATTTTCACTGTCTATTTTCCATGGAAATATTTGTGCTCGTTTTCTGCCAGAAACAATCAGTTCAGATTCCGCAGTAATGCATAAAACATGATATTTTTCTTTCTATGATGATTTTTCATCAAACAGTTTAACCTACTAAATATAGATTTATTGTAATTCCAATTGAGATCTTTCTTATTCTGCCAGCAGGACCTCAAACAGCAGCCAAACGTTATCTTCCTGCCACACGATGGAGTCCTGTGCTCCAGATGAGTTCTTCCAGTCCCTCAACCATGCTGAGCAGACCTTTAAGAAGATGGAAAACTACTTGCGGCACAAACAGCTCTGTGATGTCATCCTGATCGCTGGCGATCGGAAAATCCCTGCACACAGGTAAGTGCTATTCACAAGCTGGTACACCAGCTTACCATGGTATATATAGATATGTTATACGCTTCTGCACTGAACCCAGGGCTGCAAGTCACCAGTGCTAACCACTGAGCCACCGCGCCATACACACGAGCAAATGTAGTGACATGTTGTGCTATGTATGAAGTTGGTGTCTAGCAGTGAATGCAGGAACACAGAATTTTATCAATTTTAAAGACACTTGCAGCTAATGTCCTCATCATTATACACTTCACTATACGCTCTGCCTCCCCATACAGCGATCAGAGGATTCCGAGCTTGTGTGCAGCAGCCCCTGTCATGTTGAATGACAGGAGGCTGCTGCACAGTATTTCCTATGGGGCTCTTGTCTGTAATAGGGCTCCATAGGAAAGTAGTCATTTTCTCATAGATTGCTTGTTCTAGTTCCCTATGGGGAACTATGTGTGAAAAAATAAATCAATAAAAATGTTAAAAATAAAAAAAACATAAAAATTCAAATCACCCCCCTTTCCACAAAATAAAAATAAAAGAAAAATACACATCACAGGTGTCACCATGTGCGAAAACGCCCATACCATAAAAATATCTTCCCCATACGGCAAATGGTGAAACGGAAAAAAGTGTCAAAATGGCCGATTTGCCATTTTTGGTCGCTTCATTTCCCACAAAAAATTAAATACAAAGTGATCAAAAAGTCATACACTCCCCAGAATGCTATCAATGAAAAGTACAGATCGCCCAGCAAAAAATGAGCCCCCATACAGCTCCGTGTACATAAATACCAAAAGGTTATAGGGGTCAAAATATGGCAACAAAAAAATAAAACTGATTTTTCCCATTTTTTTTATTTTCTAAGTATCAAAACGCAAGAAAAACTATAAATATTAGGTATCGCTGGATTTGTACTGACCAATAGTTTTATCGCTCATTGAACGTCATAAATTTAAAAAAAAAAAACGTAAAACTGTGGCGGAATTGATTTTTATTTTCCAATTTCACCCCATTTTGAATTTTTTTCCTTCTCCCCCCTACATCATATGCAACATTAAATGGTGGCGTTGGAAACTGCCACTAGTCCCACAAAAAACAAGCCCTCATACGGCTATTTGAATGGAAAAAATAAAAAAGTTATGGCTCTAGGAAGGCAGGGAATGCAAAAAACAGCTACGCAAAAACAAAAAAACCTCCGGGGTAGAAAAGGTTAATGATTTACCATGACTATGCAAGGGATTTGGAGCTCTGCATCAGAAAAAACTGAACTCCAACTTTATTAAAGACATATTGATATATTCAGGATGTGTACGGGAGGACTCCTGAGGTGTCTGGTAGCATCTTACTCCCCTTTCCCCATTGCAAACACATGCACATATTGGGATGTTGGAAGGAATTGCTACCGCCCAAATACTTGTTGAAAGTTGATGTTCCCCTTTAATAGTTTAAATGGGTGCCATGTAATACCAGTAATAAAAGTTGTGTACAGTTGATTACACGTTAATGGACGTTATGTAAATGAATAGTTAGGTTGACCTAGAGCTGTGATGGCTAACCTCCGGCACTACAGCTGTGTTAAAACTACAACTCCCAAGATGCACACTTGCTTGGCTGTTCTTAGAACTCCATAGAAATTAATGGAGCATGCTGGGAGTCGTAGTTCCACCACAGCTGGAGTGCCGGAGGTTAGCCATCACTGACCTAGACTCTCCCGAGTGAAGCCGTGTATGGTGGATGAGTGCCAAAGGCATGGCTGTACCTTTGTTTTAGCAGTCAGCGGGGTCCCAATGATCAATCATTTCTGGCATATCCTATGACTTTCATAATTACAAATATCCAAAACCCAGCCACTTATTGGTGGCATGATTCCTACTCATTTTCAACTCTGGATCTGCTGAATTTTCTAAAGTTGGCTGTGAAAATTTTGAACAATCCTGGCAAATTGCCAGAAAAGTATCATAGATCATGAAATTGGCTAATAAAGAGAGAAGAATAACTGAGCAGTCTGATGCAGATCTTTATTATGTCCTTCCAGGTTGGTTCTGTCCTCCGTATCGGATTACTTTGCAGCAATGTTCACCAGTGACGTCAGAGAAGCGAAGCAGGAGGAAATTAAAATGGAGGGTGTCGAACCCAACGCTCTTTGGGCCTTAGTTCAGTATTCATATACAGGTAATATATTTGTATGGAGATGTGAATAGAAGTATCACCGCGCAACTGAACTCCATTTCTACAAGAGAATCGTGAATAATTAGATCAGGGAATATTCGGCCTCCAGGCTGAAAACTGCTGCTGAGCAAAACACACAAAACCATTTATATAATTGTGAGCACAACTGTCACATATTCAGATAAATGTATAAAAAGGTAAATGAAACCATCTGCTTATCAAAATAGCTGCTTTTATGGATGTCTGAAGGTAGAACAGTCAGGTTTCTTCAGCCACAAACATCTCCCATCTCTGATGGTAGAAACCAAACATATTGTGAAAATTAAACCCGGGAAAAAAAGCATAAAATCTCAGACTACACCTCTTAGAAATAAAGATGTTCACAGTTCACACATATATATATATACAGTGCCTTGCGAAAGTATTCGGCCCCCTGGAACTTTTCAACCTTTTACCACATTTCAGGCTTCAAACAAAAAAATATAACATTTAAAATTTTTGGTGAAGAATCAACAACAAGTGGGTCACAATTGTGAAGTGCAACGAAATTTACTGGATCATTTAAACTTTTTTTTATAATAATAAAACTGAACTAGGGCGTGCAAAATTATTCGGCCCCCTTGCATTAATACATTGTTGCGCCACCTTTTGCTGCGATTACAGCTGCGGTCTCTTGGGGTATGTCTCTTATCAGTTTTGCACATCTAGAGACTGAAATTCTTGCCCATTCTTCCTTGCAACAGCTCGAGCTCTTTGAGGTTGGATGGAGAACGTTTGTGAACAGCAGTTTTTAGCTCTTTCCACATATTCTCCATTGGATTCAGGTCTGGACTTTGACTTGGCCATTCTAAGACCGGGATACGTTTATTTTTGAACCAATCCATTGTAGATTTTGCTTTATGTTTGGGATCATTGTCTTGTTGGAAGATAAATCTCCGTCCTAGTCTCAGGTCTTTTGCAGACTCCAACAGGTTTTCATCCAGAATGGTCCTGTATTTGGCTCCATCCATCTTGCCATCAATTTTAACCATCTTCCCTGTCCCTGCTGATGAAAAGCAGGCCCAAACCATGATGCTGCCACCACCATGTTTGACATTGGGGATGGTGTGTTCAGGGTGATGAGCTGTGTTGCTTTTACGCCAAACATATCGTTTTGCATTGTTTCCAAAAAGTTGGATTTTGGTTTCATCTGACCAGAGCACCTTCTTCCACATGTTTGGTGTGTCTCCCAGGTGGCTTGTGGCAAACTGTAAATGAGACTTTTTATGGATATCTTTGAGAAATGGCTTTCTTCTTGCCACTCTTCCATAAAGGCCAGATTTGTGAAGTGTTGGACTGATTGTTGTCCTATGGACAGACTCTCCCACCTCAGCTGTAGATCTCTGTAGCTCATCCAGAGTGATCATGGGCCTCTTGGCTGCATCTCTGATCAGTCTTCTCCTTGTTTGAGATGAAAGTTTAGAAGGACGGCCAGGTCTTGGTAGATTTGCAGTGGTCTGATACTCCTTCCATTTCAATATGATCGCTTGCACAGTGCTCCTTGGGATGTTTAAAGCTTGGGAAATCTTTTGGTATCCAAATCCAGCTTTAAACTTCTCCACAACAGTATCATGGACCTGCCTGGTGTGTTCCTTGGTCTGTTGAGTTGAAAATTCAGTTAGATTAGAAACTCGTCGGTCACTCGCTCCAAATCATTCAAGCATGTGCTAGCATACTAAGAAAGAGTCTGACACGTGGTTCAGTTTCAATCTCAGCTCATGCATAAGGCACTCAGTGGCAGCACGGCAAGAAGTTCTGAGCTTTATTCACAGTGTAGACACTTATTATACGGAAAAATAGGCGTGATTAATAGGCAGGCTTTAAGCATATACACACAGTAGAAAAGGTGGGGGCCTCGTTCACAGAGTTTTCTGTCTTGGTTAATACACCCCACCGCAGCGTCCTGGACAGGTGGGCGGGGGAGTCGAATCCGTATCAGGATGTACCAGGACATAAGCTACATTTTGGACACGCTGCAAAGCTGTATTACAAAAGCATATATGTCTTGTATCCGGTAGAGTTAGTATCTTCTGATAGGTTCTTCTTCTGTGTGATTCCCTTTGTTCTGGGCTCATGCAGGCTGCGTGATCAAGGCAAGTACTAGCAGCCCCCTAGGTCTCGTTTTCACTGAATCGAAACTCAGTTTCACGTGAATCACATGGTGCAGTCTTAAGTGTAGTCCCGGATACAGGCGTCATCTTAATATCTAATGTCTACATGTGCTTTATGTAGCAGGCAGAAAGGAAAATATGATTTGGAAATTCAAACAGTATAGTTCAACCTGACATTCCCCCCTAAATCATCTTTTCCTTTCCCTAATACTTGATTATCTAATTGTCAAGAGTGTCTAGACGGACATGGGGGAAAAGGTAGTCTTCACCAAGGCTGAAACCCAACAGGCACCCCCCTGTGTACTTGGGCTTATCCTAATCATTTGACAGAAACCTATTTGTGGACCACTGGATTTCTAAAAAAAAAAAAAAAAAACAAAACTGTGTGTTGGACTAACAAGAAGTGTCTCTCTGTGGTCGTCTTCTCTTCGATCTTCTTGGATAATAACAAAAGTCTCTGGTGCAAAGTCAATTGTCCATCACTTAATGCTTGTCATTATAAAGTGCAGTCTATGACCCCTCCTTATGTATGTGAAGGGGTTGCAGGTGTAGGTGTCAGTGTAGATGTTAGAGCCTCTTATCACTGGGTGATAAACAGTCTGTTACCTTGACTGTGGGAGGAGCTTTGACACAAGGACCTCCCACCCTCACTGGTCTGCATCAGCTCTGCTGGTTAGGCACATATTACCGTTAAGGTCCACCCCTGGACAGCCGTAGTACGAACAGCAAGGCCTTGTAACTATCTTATACACAGAAAACTCCCCACATTCTCACAGCTGCTCAGTAATTTTCCACATATGCACAAGATGGAGGACATACTTATACAAGATGGCTTCTTATCCCTCACAATTCCCCCATTTTGAGATATCTTGGAACTGACATCCTAACCCAGAGGTACTTCAGTTGGGATAGGCCCAACCGCCAGCCGGAGGCCAGATTCCCTCCCAGGTATCGATGCAGTTCCCAAGACTTCTCAATAATCCTGGTAGTTTCTCCTTTTGGTACAGAACCGACAGAGCTGAACCAGTTTGTGGGATTTAGAAATGGAAAAGTGTCTCCTCATCATGAATAAGTTCTTTAAAAGTCAGAGGGATTGCCAGATAAGGCACAGTTCTTGAACCCACAGGACTGTGAGTACAGATCCAACAGTCCTGAATTTTTATTTTTTTTTTCTCAGTGTCATTGAGTCCTCTGAACAGCACCTGGTGATGTCAGTGCATTGTCCCAATCATCCTTCAGTTGTTGGTACAGGGCCGTTGTTCCCAGGATTAGGGCGGCCATCAGCAGGAGGATCCTCATCCTTGGGCATCAGAACTTTCTTGCAGTGAGAAGCGTGTCCTTCAACCTTTACTGCTGTATGAGTAGTCAGCAGGACTTGGAAAGGACCATCAAATCTGGGATCCAGGCCTTTCCTCACATGTCTTTTTATCACCACCAGTCTCCTGGTTTCAGACTGTGTGTTCCTTCTACTGAATCTGGAAGGGAAGCAAACACTTGTTTATGGGAGTTCTCAAGCCTCTTTGTGAGGGCCACACGTAGCTTTTTAGGCTATCATTGTTCATTTACAACCAGTTGTGGAAAATACAATCCTAATCTGGGGAACCCCTGTCTGATTCAGTAACTTCAGAGACACCATACCTGCACACCAGCTCACTGACCAGCTTCTCTGCTGTATTCTTTGCATTTGCCTTTGTTACTGGGAAGGCTTCCGGCCACCCTGAAAAGAGATCAACACACACAAGCACAAACTCATATACTCCTACCTTAGGCAGTTGTATATAGTCTGCAGTCTCTGGAACGGGTAAAGTGGCCTCGGGGGTGTGTTTGCTTGGAGTCTTCACCACTTGACCGGGATTGTTCAGTGCACAGACCATACATCCTTGTACAAACCGAGCGGCTACTGTAGAAAATCCTGGAGCAATCCACCCTGTGTTAACCACACTTACCATGGCACCTTCTGATAGGTGAGTGGGCCCGTGGGCCTCCTGAGCCATAGCTGGGTACAGAGGGCGTGGTCAACAAATGTCCTCGTTTCTCCAAATTTCATGTTTGGCCCCTTGTTCTTTTTCCTCAGGAGGGGCTTGTTGGAGCATTCTCTGAAATGTACTTACTGAAATGTCCTCAGGTCTGAAGGCTCTTACCGGGGTGGCGTCAGCATTTAGTGGCTGGAGTGCAGCTTGTTTGGCTGCCTTGTCTGCTCGATCATTGCCTTTTGCTTCCACCGTGGTACATCTTGTATGAGCCTTTACCTTAATAATAGCAATCTCCTCTGGTAACAACAGAGAGTTCATAAGTTCTAGTACAGAGTCTTTATTCTTTATAGGCTGGCCTGCTGATGTTAGGAAGTCTCTAGCCTGCCATATGGGTCCATAGTCATGTGCAATACCCAAAGCATACCTTGAGTCCGTGTAGATGTTCACCTTCTTCCCCTTGGCCATTTTACACGCCTCAGTGAGTGCCTTCAGCTCCACCTCTTGTACTGACATGTGAGGTGGCAGTGGTTCAGCTGTCCCTACCTCATGCTGTGTGACCACTGCATATCCAGTGTGGAACCGGCCGTCCTCTTCCATGAACCTGCTTCCATCTACAACATACTCAAAATCAGGGTTATCAAGGGGGTTTTCATGTACATGATTAAATCCTGACGTTTCTTGTTGCATCAATTGTACACTGTCATGGGGATCATGTTCATAATGTCATTTAGGAGGCTGCCTGTACCTTCTCTGCCCCCTTCCCCTCTGGGGTTAAGTGACGGGCTCCGTGGGAGAGACAGTGTCCTAGAAATACAACCTTGTTTTTATAAAACTGCAGCTTCTGCTTTGAGGCTTTTACACCTGTTCTGATGGAGGAAAGTTAAAGGGTTTCTGTCACCAGAATCAACCCCACTAAACTGTAGAAAAGCATCAATGTGACTGACCACTGCTATCTCCTGGGCATGACTGAGGGGGCACTGCTTCACTTGAGGGGCTGACATCCTGGCTTAAGCACTATAGCCAGAGACACAGGGAGTCTTCCAATGTCTGTGTTAGATTTTGCCCACAAATCCTCCGGTACCACCTCAAGAACAGCCTGGTACAGCTCAGTCTCAGGCAGGGCCAGTGTCGCTATTAGGGGACACAATACTTCTTCTGGGGCCCCAAAATCTACATGGGTCGTGCCATCGGGATCAAAGTGTATGTGGGCTCCCAGTGCTTGTAAAACATCAGTCCCTAAAAGAGGTTCTGGCAGGTTTTCTTTAACTAACAATTGGGTGACAACCGTACTGGCTCAGATTCATGGACAAAAACTGTTTCCCCTGTAAATCCCATAGCTGGTACATGCCAAGGGGTTAACTGATGTGGCCGCAAGAAACTCTGTTCTACTACTGTTTTGGCTGCCCCCGTGTCAACCAGGAATGGTACTGCCTTTCTGTTGCCTATGGATAGGGGTACATAAAGTTGAGGGCCCTTTTCTTCAGGTTTTGCAAGCAGTACCGGCACGGGGTTGCCTATTTCCTAGCAGGGGGTGGAAATGGCAGTGGAGGTGTGTTGATCTCCGTTATCAGTGACTTTGGGCACATCCCGTTACTGGCGTGGATAACATCTGAGATCTCTACGGGATGTTTGTTGCTGTCCTTGGCCCTGATTGACATATTTGACTGAAGCCCCTGAATTCTTTTTCATGTCCAGTTCTAAACCTTTTGCAGCAGCAATCAGTTGTGGCAGTGGAGTGACTCGCCACTCAGGTTTACAAGCTTTTAGCTTGGCTCATAGAGCAGGTCTCAAGCCTTCCATAAATGCTGATGTCAACAATTTTTTTATTTATTTATTTATTTATTTTTTTCCACCCATTGGTCCAGTCTCATCCCAACCCATGTCAGTCCAAATGGTCCGCAGTCCAGCTGCATACGTCTCTACTGTCTCTTGAGGTCCCTGAACTATGTCTTTTAGATTTTTGGAACTCTCATCTTCTTTTCCCTTTGCCCATTCCTTGAAAACATGGACAAACTCTGTTCCTGATGGTAAAGTCTTCTCCCAGTCCTCTAGAGAGAAATTGTCAAAAGCCCTCCTCCTATGTTCAGTCAGGAAAGGGTCAACAACTTGATACTGTGATTCCCCTAGTTGCATCAAGTCCTTCAGGTCAGCCCAAGTGGCTCTGTATGTCTCCTGAATCTGCTGTAACATCCTGGCAGTGGGCATTGGTCTCATCAGGGGGTCTGGGAGTCTAGTCAGCAGTCCTAATTGGTCTTTAGGACTCCAGGGATGATATTCTGTCATAGTAATGTAACCACACTGTCCTAACGGTCCTGGGGCTTCAGGAGCTGTAGGGGCGGACTGGTCCGTGGTGTCTGGTTTGGGTGTCTGAGCAGGTAGGATTCTAGTCTTAGTCAATACAGGACAAATGCCTGCTGGTTTCTGGGGTCGACGTGCCCCACAAACCTTACACGTGTCAGTCCAGTCTGGGCTCTGGTTTCCACAGACATTACACGTCCATCCCTCTGGTCCACTCCTGGACCCTCTGGTGACTGCATTGGCCAGGGGGTATGGAGGTGGTGTTTCTCCAGACTTCTCACATTGCTGTTTCTGAATGTACAACAATCTGCCTTTCACAACTTCTCCTCTCCACCCCTCAGTTTCAATCTCACGAGCTACCTTTATCCATGTATCAACCACATCTTCACATCCATTATCCATGTATCAACCACAATGAGTCTTTGTGAATCTTTCCCAGACTAGCTTCCTCGGAGCTTCCTCCATAAATCATGGTGCCACCGTACTAGTACTCCTAGGGTTAAGATTCCCGTACTTCATCCCTACCTTCTCCAGCACTCTGTCCACATTCTGCAGACCCTCTTTACCTCCTCTTTCCTTCACCAATGTTTTGGCTGTCTTATAACCTTCCGGTATACTGAAATTATTCCCCATTGCTCTTCAACTGTACCAACCAGAACAACTATAGAAAGTAACACAATTCAGACGTCTATTTCTCCTCAGTTCAAACAGCTTCCTCTTTGAGTCAGTCTTGTCTTGGTTGTCCATGAGGTCAGATCTCTGATGTTAGTACATTAGACATACAACAAGTCGACAAAAAGCAAACATAGAAACAAACAGATCAGACAATACAGACACAAAACATGAAGGGCCCATAAACGTTTCATTGCCTTGTTTTCAAAAATAAAATGTAGAGTTTGGTCAAAATATTTGGTACCAAGGAAAAATAAAAATCCCCAATGCGCATATAAAGAAAAACAAATGTATTTCATCATACACATTCCTTCATTTTCTCTGCTGCATCCACGTACAGTCCACACACAAGTACAACTTCAAGCTATATTCATTCACATTCCACTGAATGAGTCAACTCTCACAGACACAGCTTTCCTGGATACGGATACACACAGAAGACCATCCTGTACGGAGGGAGTAGAAAGAAACATTAAGTGAATCAAAAGAAACATTAAGTGAATCAATTGCTGGCACATAATACCATTGTCTTCGGTTGTTCACTCCTACAACACATTGTTAAACTATTGTCTCGACTCTTGGACATTTACAAGCTGCTAGAAAGAGAAAAAGGAAAGTTATTAATTTATAAATTTTCTGATTTCTAATTAAACAATATTAACTAATTACAGTTATATTTATATCCCTCATTTACTAAGTTGAGTACTTGTTTTGCTTCTACTTGCATCTATGTGCATTGTTTCCCACTTGTAGCCGTGTCATGGAGAATATCAGTAACTAAGATGGCCGCTGGGCAGGGACTGATGTTCCCTCAGTTAAGATGGCCACCTGGAAAGGAAGTTGCAGGAGTTAAGATGGCCACCGGAGTGGGAATGGGATTAGTTAAGATGGCTGCTGGAACGGAAATTGGGACGCGTAGGACGTGCTATCTTGTGTGATAACTGAATACAAGGAGGTGAGCCGCGGGCGTGGTTTTGGCACTGACGTACTTCACAGGTCCACCCCTCTGAAGAGACTGCGGGGGCTAGTGATATGCAGGGGGATGTGTCTGCATCAGGAGCGCGGCAGGATCCTCCTGCGCCATTTTAGGGGCCGTGCTGACGGCATGTAAAAGTAATCATTTGTCTTTTCATTATACATTTCTGCCCAGACTAATTTCTTATATTTTAATAATTTTCCGCTTCTGCTCGCATTGTTCTCTTTTCACAAAATCTAGAATATAATGTAAATTGAAGGCCGAATGTCCAGCGTTCACTCCTTTTTGGCCTAATGCCAGAACACTCCCCTGTTAGCGATGATTTCTTCTATTCTCAACTTAACCCTTAATTTGGTCTCATCATCACATCAGTAGAGCAGATATCGCTCACAGTAAACTTGGCTGTGTGACCTTCATCTACTAGTCGGTTCTCTGGCAACACACAAGGTCAGATTTCTGGTCCACACAGACATAACAAGTGGATTATCATAGTCGTAAATTCCAAAGGGGAGGGGGGACTGTAACTCAAACTGAAGAAGAAGATCCCTTTTTTTTTTTTTTTTCCTTTTCTCCCATTGTCTCACTTTAGGAGTCAAATCCGTCATTTCGCAATGGAAATATTTTTCTCAACCTTTTGTACAACTTCGAAGCCTCCTTCACGTATCTCCTGCCTTCTCTGACTCGGACCAGATCCACTGCCGTCTGTGCACCATCTGGCAGGGTATGTTTTCTTTTAAACAGTCGCAACATGTTTATGACCTGGTGATATTACTTATCTGCGTGGCCACTCGCCAGATATGTGACCCCACAACCACCTCTTGAATCCACCAATACCAGGTTACAGGATTTCAAGAGTCAGGTCCCCAACCACAGGTTGCGGTCACTGGGTAATATCTATCATCACGACACTCACATAAATATTGACGCCCGCTCTGTTTCACTCCACTAGACTAGCGGCCTGCGTCCAGTGCGTGGCAACGCCTGCTCTGTTTACTTTCTCGTACTAGCAGCCTGCGTCTAGGTCGGATGTTGTGACTGTTTTATGTGAATTTGCCCAATTTCAGTAGTTCGAGTCAGATTTAAGCAGTCAATCAATAATGTCCGTTCCTTGTCCGCTCACATAAGAAGGAAAACCACGAGTGACCGAGTAGTCAGTGATAAGCCGTGAAAACAGGTTAGTGACCAGGCACTGTAACCACACCGTTGTATCACTATCAACGTAGACACCGATCCATATAGACTTTCCTATCCAGACAACTGTACACTGACAGCCAACAGCAAGTGACACATATATATATGCGTACACTTACCGTGACTCTGAAGAGATTGATCAGGCCTCGGGTCAGTGGACAGGTGGCCGACATCGGAGGTCCGGTCTGGGTCGGTGGTCCTCGATGGTCAGTTGGCCTGGCCCCACGTTGGAAGCGCCATATGTTGAGTTGAAGATTCAGTTAGATTAGAAACTCGTCGGTCACTCGCTCCAAATCATTCAAGCATGTGCTAGCATACTAAGAAAGAGTCTGACACGTGGTTCAGTTTCAATCTCAGCTCATGCATAAGGCACTCAGTGGCAGCACGGCAAGAAGTTCTGAGCTTTATTCACAGTGTAGACACTTATTATACGAAAAATAGGCGTGATTAATAGGCAGGCTTTAAGCATATACACACAGTAGAAAAGGTGGGGGCCTCGTTCACAGAGTTTTCTGTCTTGGTTAATACACCCCACCGCAGCGTCCTGGACAGGTGGGCGGGGGAGTCGAATCCGTATCAGGATGTACCAGGACATAAGCTACATTTTGGACACGCTGCAAAGCTGTATTACAAAAGCATATATGTCTTGTATCCGGTAGAGTTAGTATCTTCTGATAGGTTCTTCTTCTGTGTGATTCCCTTTGTTCTGGGCTCATGCAGGCTGCGTGATCAAGGCAAGTACTAGCAGCCCCCTAGGTCTCGTTTTCACTGAATCGAAACTCAGTTTCACGTGAATCACATGGTGCAGTCTTAAGTGTAGTCCCGGATACAGGCGTCATCTTAATATCTAATGTCTACATGTGCTTTATGTAGCAGGCAGAAAGGAAAATATGATTTGGAAATTCAAACAGTATAGTTCAACCTGACAGGTCTTCATGATGCAGAACCCTGAGACTATCACAGAGCAGGTGCATTTATACGGAGACTTGATTACACACAGGTGGATTCTATTTATCTTCATCAGTCATTTAGGACAACATTGGATCATTCAGAGATCCTCAATCAACTTCTGGAGTGAGTTTTCTGAACTGAACGTAAATGGGCCGAATAATTTTCCACACCCAACTTTTCAGTTTTATTATTACAAAAAAAGTTTAAATGATCCAATAAATTTCGTTCCAGTTCACAATTGTGGCCCACTTGTTGATTCTTCACCAAAAATTTAAAATGTTATATCTTTTTGTTTGAAGCCTGAAATGTGGCAAAAGGTTGAAAAGTTCCAGGGGGCCGAATACTTTCACAAGGCACTGTGTGTGTGTGTGTATATATATATATATATATATACCCACACATCATCACATAAGACCAGAAATCTCCAAGATCCAGATCTGTAAAATTTTGAGTCAAAGAACCCACAAATATGTGTCTCAAGGAGTAACTAGACACAAATAACAGATCATATTATGGCCCCTTTAAAGGGGTTGTGCAGACTATTTATAATGATGACCTATCATCAAGATAAGGTCATCACTATCTGATGGGTGGGGGTCCAACACCTGGGACCCACACTAATCAGCTGTTTGAAGACAAGACAGCGCTCCATGCAAGCACTGCTTTTCTTCATCACACTGCCCATTGTCTACTGTGGAGAGGCGCAAAGTTTAATTACAAGTACTCTCTCAATTCAAGGAAATGGAGCGAGTCCTTATAATTACACTCTCTTCCGAGATGACGTTGCATGGAGTGCCGTGTCCTCTTCAAACAGCTGATCGGTGGGGGTCCGGCACCCAGGACAGATATTAATGACCTATCATGACGATAGGTCATTAATATAAATGGCCTGCACAACTCCTTTAAGGTCCCTTTACATGGGATGATTATCTGGCAAATTATTGGCAATGAACGTTCATAGGAATAATTATTCCCAATAATTGCCCTGTGTAAATGTGCAGCCCATGTCCAATTTCTTGTTCACTGGGTGGAAGCATCGCTCACGGTCACACTTAAATCATTGTTTCTGGGCAGCAGATTGTTCTGTGTAAACAGTGATCTGCTGTATGAGGACAAGCGATCTCTGTAGCAATCACTCATCCCCATACAGTAGAGGTGATTGCTACATGTAAATGCAGCTCTTACCTCCTCTGACGAGCAGGCAATTATCGGGAACAAACAGTTTGTTCCCAATAATTGCCTGCTTAGTCTGCAGACCTTATCCTCGCTTATTGTTAATGATGCTCATGCACCTTCAGTAGATGTAAGGTAAACATGGACTTTAAAGGGGTTATCCAATCCTATAAACTGCCTCCCATATGCCGGGCCCCTCACATTGAATATCCCTCCCCGCACTGCTTTTGGTCCCCGCACCGCCTCCCCATCTTCTCCCCATGCGAGGATTAAAACATCCGGTGTCGGGGGGGTGGGCGGCAGGGGACAGGGACGAGCCTCCCTAGCATCGTGGGTGACGCTAGGTAGACTCGTCCCAGTCCCCGCCTACCATTGGCTGCTTCCCCCCTGACACTGGATGTTTTCATCCTTGCACGGGGAGAAGCAGCAGCAGCGGCGGTGCGGGGTCCAGGAGCAGAGCAAGAAGCCAGATATGTATATTCAGCGTGGGGGAGGGGGCGTCAGTTTATAGGATTGGATAACCCCTTTAACATGTTGCTCAGATATCAGCTAACCCTTGTATTCTAGTTGTGTTGGTTGTCTATAGTCAGGGCGTATTTTATACCTCCATGGCAGTACATGTATGAAACCTAATGCTATCAGCATGTGTTAGGAGGTATGCCTCAGCTCTGTAGCTCTCCGTTCTAGAAATTGATGGGGTCATAGCTCACAACACCCTTCCACCAACATGATATCTTTTTACCAGTCTAAATAATGTGTTAAAAAAATGAAAAATGCTCTCAAACTGGAAAAGTTCATGTCCAAGTCCACGCATGCCAAACTAACAGAACAGCTTCTGAGACAAAATTAGGTCACGTAGCCTCGCCTGTGCTCACGTCTTGACTTTGAATGAGCTTGATGTACCTTATTTCCCCAGCGGGGTTCATTGTATGTGACTTGCATATTATCTCTGCGTGTATCTATTTATACAGTAGATGTGTGAAAATACCCATTTCCCCATAAGCCCTTGCAGCGACTGCATGTCTTTTTTAGCGTCTCTGTTATTTTAGAAGACACGCTACTCTGATTCTCTCCTTTTTATCGTGTGACCTGTTTTACACCCTCCTGCTCTTAGACCAAGTCCATTAAATCAGAGCTGGAGCTGCTGAGCAGTGATCCAGCTAATTTATTCTCTTGTGCTTTGATGCATAAATCTAAATGATATTTAACTAATGTGAATCAGTCATTAAATGATGTCAGACTAGATATTGTGCGTTAAGGCTAGAGACACCTTTGGGGCATTTATTTTTTATTATATTTTAATCATTTTGGGCTAAAAGATTTTTTTAATTTGGTCTTTATAATAATTTTTTGCATCTTGTCCTTGTCATGGTAGAATATTTGTATGATCCCTAAACAAGGAATCTAACCATGTTGTCAGCAGTGCTCTAAATCTTAAAGTTTAGTTTAGGGATAAAAGACTCATGGTGTTTTTTGAGTCTTCTTTTTCCGACTGCAAACGGCAGAAGACCTGGGTGTTACCCTTACAACCTAAAAATACAAATGAGCCAATAGGATTCTGACCCAGATCTATTTGTCTTCACAACATACATATGGCCGCAATTAGGATTCTCTAGTGAAGTAAAACCACAGTAAAGGAATTCCAATCACCACCTTGGTATATTCAAGATTTAAAGGCTATGTACACCTTTGGTGGCAATTTTTTCTATTGTATTTTACTTATTTTGAGCTAAAATCATTTTTTCAATTGGTCTTTATTTAAAATGATGAGCCGCTTTCCCTGCACAGTTTTCAGTTTATCTACTAGCAGGATCTGTATTTTCTCTCCCAAAGGTGTCTATTGCCATTTTTAATTTTTTTTCCAGGATAGTAAAATAAAATTCATATTTTTCCAGAAACAGTACCAGGTTTGGCCATCGGTTGTCTAGTATTGCAGTTCATCACCATTCCACACCCCAAAACGTATCTTTTTGTGGTCAAACAGATTTCTTATATTGGAATACAATACGTGTAAAATCTAAATTCAGATATTCATCAAGCAACATGGCAGTCGCAATCTAGAGACCATAAATTTGAACATAAGAACATGGAGAGAGAATCTAGAATAAGGAGGAGAATACAAGGAGTAAAGGAGGGGCCACACTAAGGGAACAATGGCCCAGATTTACTAATGCTATAAATGGTGTACGTTCAGACAGGCTGCCTAAACCTGTACAAGATTTATTACAGGGGCTCAGACTGGATGATAAATGTGGAGCGGGGGTAGACACCTTTGTCTAACTCTACACCAACTATTGTTTGGCTTACTTTGAGACAAAATTTTACACCAGAATTGTGGCACAATGTTGGCACAAAAGGGTGTATCTTAGGTCACACCCCTATTTCATGAAGCGCCACCACTTTTCAATAAGCACACCCCTTTTTGAGCAAAATGTAGAGACCCTAGTTGTGCTAAAACTGCAACAATTTCCACAGCTTTTTATGCCCCTTAGTAAATACTGGACAGTGTGTTTAAAGGCTATGTACACCTTTTGGGGTTATTTTTTTATTATTGCATTGTACTCATTATGAGGTAACAATCATTTTTTCAGTTGGTCTTTATTAACAATATGGAGTCCTTTTCTCAGTACAGAGCTTAGATGCTCTATTAGCAGGATCTGAATTGTCTCTCTGCTCTGTCAGACAGGGAGCTGACAAGCTCCTCATCTCTGTGCTCCGACCTTATAAACACTCAATCTTTATCTTACTGATACGAATGTGGCTTAAAAGAGTGTTTATGACCTCTTAGTAAATTAGAAATAAGGTTTATTAGATGACCTGCACAAAGTGAAAGTAGGATGCACACAGCTAGAAAACAGTTAACCCTTTGTGACAGAACAGCTAAATATTTTTTAATAAAAAACAATAAAAAAAATTAATTTAAGCCCAAAATGAGTAAAATGCAATCATAAAAAATAAAATTGCCCCTGAAGGTGTACACAGCCTCGACAGGGTTATATATATATATATAGATAGATAGATAGATAGATAGATAGATAGATAGATAGATAGAGAGTCAAAAGTAGTCAGGAACCTATTTCAGTAACTGAATACCCCAGCAAGTAATGGGTGAGGGGGCCTATGTTTTAGGCTATGTCTGGAACATGGCCGCCACCTTAAAAGCCACCGAATTGGGTCAGGGGCAAATTTTGCGCCAATCAAGGTAAGTAGGTAAGTCAAAAGTCTAAAAAATATATATATATATATATATATATATATATATATTAGAATTATTAAATATAGGTTCTTAATGCAAAAACATTTTATGGAACTGTCCTTTTTATAGTGTACATGGCATTTTATAAAACTTTTGGAATGTCATATCGAAATGTTGATTTGGTGGCCTTGGGTGTTTAGACCCCCTTTGATCGCTAAAACAAAGGGGAAGAATCACGCAACTGATTTGTGCTTATGGATATTTTTAATAGGTTGAGTTTTGATTTTTACTTTTTTTTTTTTTTTGTGATGATATCCTCCCTGCAGGTCGTCTGGAGTTAAAAGAAGACAACATTGAGAGTCTCTTGTCCGCTGCTTGTCTCCTGCAGTTGTCTCAGGTTGTGGAGGCTTGTTGTAAGTTCTTAATGAAGCAGCTTCATCCTTCCAACTGCCTTGGTATCCGCTCTTTTGCTGATGCCCAAGGATGCGCTGATTTACTTAAAGCAGCTCATTGTTACACAATGGTGAGTATCCATGTTAATTACCAGTGCACAAGCCAAAATGTCAATGTTATCCTGGAGCTTCTAGTGTCACGTAGGATCACCAAGAACTTCTGACACCATGGGTTATTCAAGCCTGCAACAATCCATCATGACAGAACTTGTATGATCCCATGCTCCTTACTGACCATAGATGTCCACAAGATAGGTGATTAGTGTCTGATTGTTGGTGGTCCATCCTCTGGGACCACTGCTGAGCACAAGAACAGGGGCCCCGTGACCTGGTCACCCATACATGCTTCCATTCCTTCCAAACTTCATGGAAGCGCTCTCCAGTTGATTCCAGTAAATCCTACCGCCAGTAATGAGGTTTTAAAGGGAGTCTTTCACCTGTTTTTCACCTATATAACTAACAGCAGTGCCCCACAGAAGATTGCAGACACATCGCAGACATACCTGTGTGCACTGTGTGTCTGTATTACATGTGACATCCCAGACATACCTGTGTGCACTATGTGTCTGTATTATATGTCACATCCCAGACATACCTGTGTGCACTATGTGTCTGTATTATATGTCACATCCCAGACATACCTGTGTGCACTGTGTGTCTGTATTACATGTCACATCCCAGACATACCTGTGTGCACTGTGTGTCTGTATTACATGTGACATCCCAGACATACCTGTGTGCACTATGTGTCTGTATTATATGTCACATCCCAGACATACCTGTGTGCACTGTGTGTGTGTATTCCATGTCCAGGAAAAGCACTTTTATTCTGCTGGAAAACAGCTCCCAAGTGCAATACAGACACACAGTGCACACAGGTATGTCTGGGATGTGACATGTAATACAGACACACAGTGCACACAGGTATGTCTGGGATGTGACATGTAATACACACACACACACAGTGCACACAGGTATGTCTGGGATGTGACATGTAATACAGACACACAGTGCACACAGGTATGTCTGGGATGTGACATGTAATACAGACACACAGTGCACACAGGTATGTCTGGGATGTGACATGTAATACAGACACAGTGCACACAGGTATGTCTGGGATGTGACATGTAATACACACACACAGTGCACACAGGTATGTCTGGGATGTGACATGTAATACAGACACACAGTGCACACAGGTATGGCTGGGATGTGACATGTAATACAGACACACAGTGCACACAGGTATTGCTGGGATGTGACATGTAATACAGACACACAGTGCACACAGGTATGGCTGGGATGTGACATGTAATACAGACACACAGTGCACACAGGTATGTCTAGGATGTGACATGTAATACAGACACACAGTACACACAGGTATGGCTGGGATGTGACATGTAATACAGACACACAGTGCACACAGGTATGTCTGGGATGTGACATGTAATACACACACACACACAGTGCACACAGGTATGTCTGGGATGTGACATGTAATACAAACACACAGTGCACACAGGTATGTCTGGGATGTGACATGTAATACAGACACACAGTGCACACAGGTATGTCTGGGATGTGACATGTAATACAGACACACAGTGCACACAGGTATGTCTGGGATGTGTATGCAATCTTATGTGGGGCAGTGCTCTTAGTTATATTGGTGAAAAACAGGTGAAAGACTCCCTTTAACTATGACATTTGTGTTTTTAGATGTGTGGTATACGGAAAATCAATGCAATCTCATTAAAATACACTTTCTGCATTGAAACTCCTGTTACTATGGAAACCATAACGTTCATGAAAAACATATATTCAGACCTATTTTTGGGGCAGTTGCATTTTATGTAAAGCAATAAAGAAATGTCGATTATTTTGCTGGTGGAAGGATAGAAGAAATGCCTGATGTTCATGTATGTAGTGACAAGCCACCTGCTCAGTTCTGATCACATTTGGCGTAGTCGACTGTCCAGATTGAAGAGTATGGATTACGTCCTTCAGTGCCAGACCTTCTGAGATGGCAAACTGTTCTGGAAATAATCATGGGAAGTCTTCTGACCGGCTTGTGCCTATGGAACACTGTGTTCCTGGCAGGTCTCGTTCTATCCATCTGTTACACAAAGCTCGTAGAAAAAAGGACTTCCAGCTCCCAAATTGTGTATGTGCACATAAGAAAAATCTTAAAGGGAATGTGTCACTCATAATTTGTCTCTTCCAATTAAAACAAGATAGTGACACACTTTTTTTTTGTAATATGCTTTTATTTTCAGAATATAGGTGGTCAGTTATCAAGCTGGTGTAAAGTAGAACTGGTTTAGTTACCCATAGCAACCAATCAGATTCCACCTTTCATTTTTGACTGCTCCTTGGGAAAATGAAAGGTGGTTACTATGGGCAACTAAACCAGTTCTGCTTTACACCAGTTTGATAAATGACCCCAATAATTTCCAGCATGAATTTCCAGCAGTCTGCAATAAAGATCTTTTTGGGCGTTTCTAGTTGGGGGTTTAACACTGGCAGCAATGATTGCTTAGGGTCAGACTATGCAGAGACATCCCCCTAATTAGTAACACCTAGCAGGACCTTCATTACAGACAGCTGGCAATTCATTCAAAAACATCTAATAGAAATAATAGAGGAATGACTCAACATAGTCATAAGTATAGATGCTCCAGAATAGTTGTTACATGAGGTAGGCATGTTAAAGGGGTTTTCCGGGATTTTAATATTTATATGACCTATCCTCATGATATATCATCAATATCCGATCGGTCTGACACCCGACACACCCACTAATCAGCAGATTGAAGGGAAGGTTGTGCTCCGCGCGAGCGCAGACTTCCGGTCATTGTTTACCTGCTCGTCATTGACAGCGCAGCGGTGAGCAGGTGTAATTACAAGCCGCCCCATTCACTTCTATGGGATGGCTCTTTCCTATAAACTTGAATGAGCTGCGCTGTCGACAGAGAGCAGATAAACAAACATGGAGCACGTCCTTCCCTTCAACCAGCTGATCAGCGGGGGTGCCGGGTGTCAGACCCCCACCTATCTGATATTACTCAGTATTAAAATCCTGGAATACCCCTTTAATAAAATAGGCATGTTATGAGAGGAGAAAGGTCATCTTTAAAAGATCGCTAAGATATGCCCCCATTGTCTGATAGGTGCGGGTCCTAAAGGTGGGACAAGAACGAGCGGGAAGCGCTGTGGCTGGAGGAGGGGGTCTGTCCACCACCAAGCGCTGTTCCCTGCTGCTCCCATACAAGTGAATGGGAGTGCACCACGCACGTGTGGCGGCTGTGAATGCGCAGTGCACCCGCTGTTAATTTCCCCACTCTGATCTCGTTGTAGGTCTGTGACCCGCACCTATCAGACAATGGGGGCATATCCTAGCAATATGCCCCCATTGTCTGAGATGGCAAAACCCCTTTAAATATAAAAAATCACCAAAAATTCTTTACATATACACATAACATGAACACGTGATTTAAACGGAAGGTCATTTTCTACAACACATTCCATCTAAAGTTTGTAATCCCTTAGGTTAGAAGGTTAGGGCTTTGGTGTCGGAATAGTTGCTGTAAAACCCCGCAAACTTGATGTTCTCTGTAATGGGGGGAAAAGTCTTGTAAGAATTGTGAAATGGTTGGAAATAACGGGATCACACAATCCTACAATTTTATTGCAACCATTGCACAACTAAAAGTCACTATTTCCAAAAATGTATGAATTTTTTTAAGGTATAGCAAATTTTTCTAGCCTTGGACAACCCTGTGGATGTTATTAGGGCATATACTGGGAGTTTTGGGTTTGTGATTCTTTAAAGATAGCTTCATCTTCACCATAAACTTTGGACCCAGTGGGGTGGATTTACTAATACTGGATGACAAATTTGGCGCATCTTTAGACACTTAGGTCTTCCTTTTCATCACCTTACTTTACGCCAATATTCTGCCGCATGCTGGTGGATCATAAGGCATACAGTTTCCCAACAAAGAGATGCCCCTTAAAAAAAAAAGTATCTAAAATACAAAGGGGGAGATTTATCAAGAGTAGTGTAAAGTAGAATTGGCTTAGTTGCCCAGAGCAACCAATCAGATTCCACCTTTCATTTTCCAAAGGAGCTGTGAAAAATGAAAGGTGGAATCTGATTGGTTGCCTTTACACCAGTTTTGATAAATCTCCCCCATAGTCTATATGGTGCCCAACATGTATGCTAGATTTTTTGTGTGTGTAAATGAAGCCAGAATTTTGACTTTTAGCTTAGTAAACCTCCCCCTGTGTACTCATTAGATAGAAAACTTGTGATTTCACCGCCACTTTAATTTGCAGGAACATTTCATGGAAGTAATAAGAAATCAAGAGTTTCTATTGTTGCCTGGGACAGAAATTGCCAAACTACTAGCAAGTGATGATATGAATATTCCTAATGAAGAAACCATTCTGAATGCTTTGCTGACCTGGGTCCGGCATGATGTGGAGTCGAGAAGAAGAGAACTTAGTAAACTGCTGGCTTATATCCGCTTGCCTCTGTTGGAGCCACAGGTAAAAGTATTATCATACTAACAACCGGTATCATGCAGCGGTCCCTCAAGTTACAATATGTATTGGTTCTTTGATGACCATTGTACGTTGAAACCATTTTAACTTGAGTCCATAATGCTATGGAAAAACAGTAATTGGTTCCAAAGCCCAAAAATGTCTTCCCAAAATAAGAAAAAGTGAAATTTTAATAAAAATAATCAGATGGCCAAGCCATATAAAGCAAGTCCTTAAGTGAAGCAGACAAGAATAGATGCCGGAAGCTGTAAATGACTTTCTGTGGTGAGGGCAGGAGCTTCTTCAGGGTCTTGCACAGTATATTCATGTACCAGTAGAAAAGGAGCAGCTCCTCTTGGTACAGACAGGGGGCAGCACAGGACATGTAATACCACAGAGGAGCTACTAGACAACCAATAAAGATGTTCTACTAGAGCAGGGATGCCCAGCCTGCGGCCCAATCTGCGGACCTCCAGCTGTTGCAAAACTACATCTCCCAGTGTGCCCGGACAGCAGACAGCTCTCAACCTACAGCAGGACATGTAATACCGCAGAGGAGCTACTAGACAACCAATAAAGATGTTCTACTAGAGAAAGGGCCATGTTGATTAGTTGGATCTGAGTCTGAGACTTTGTATGTTGAGTCTGGTTTCAACTTACGATGGCCCAGAAGAGACCATTGTATGTTGAAAATGAGTATTACACTCACCGGTAATCCGGTTTCCTGGAAGTCTCCATGACAGCACAACCTGAGATGAGATGATCTTCCTCTGATAGGACAGGAAAATACAGAGAGGGTTAAAAGCCCACCCCTTCCTCCCCAGCCTCAGTGTATTATAACTGGGAACCCGGAGGGAAAGCAAGAACTACTAATCATAAAGAATAAAAATAAAAATAGGTTGGGAGGCTTGTGCTGTCATGGAGACTTCCAGGAAACCGGATTACCGGTGAGTGTAATACTCATTTCCCCAGTCGTCTCCATGACAGCACAACCTGAGAACTAACAAAGTGACTAACTTAGGGGGGGGGGGACAACTGCCCCAAGGACTTTGCGACCAAACGCCATGTCCTCATTTGCAAACACATCAAGCCTATAATGCTTGGTAAAAGTGTGGGCCCTTTTCCAAGTGGCTGCCCTACAAATCTGCTCTAGGGAAGCAGAGGCTCTCTCCGCCCAGGAGGCAGAGACTGCCCTAACAGAATGGGCCTTAAGGGAGGGCGGAGGATCTTTGCCTGAGGCCCTATAAGCTTCTGAAATCGCGCTTTTAATCCAGCGGGAAATCGAGCTTTTCGCTGCCTTTTTACCCTTGTTTGGGCCAGCGAACTGAACAAAAAGATTTTCTACTGATCTCCAATCTTTGGTGACCTCTAGATAACGAAGGACGGCCCTCCTTACGTCCAAATTGTGAAATCTAGCCTCCTGTTCATCTTTAGGACTAGGAAAAAAAGAAGGGATCACAATATCTTGTGATCTGTGAAAAGTAGACGCTACTTTTGGTAAAAAGGAGGGGTTCAACTTAAAAACTAACTTGTCCTCAAGAATAGTCAGAAAAGGTTCGCAAATAGTTAGGGCCTGTAATTCGCAAACCCTCCTGGCTGAGGAAATTGCCACCAGGAAAATAGTTTTCAGGGTCAGCAACTTCAGGGACAGGGAGTCTAGAGGTTCAAAGGGGTCCGAAGATAACCCCTGAAGAACGGTGTTAAGGTTCCAAGGAGCTACCAGGTTCCTAACTCTTGGACGTAACCTGTCAGCTGCTTTTAGGAATCTAGACACCCAAGGAACCTCATACAAACTGGTATTGTATAGGGCTCCCAGGGCCGAGACCTGTACCTTTAAGGTGTTAGGGGCTAGACCCAAATCCAACCCATCCTGGAGAAATTCTAGGATAAGTGGGATATTAGGAGTGACTTGATTAAATCTCTCTCCTGCCCAAGAAGCAAATTTCCTCCAGACCTTGAGGTAAGCCTTGGAGGTGTTGGATTTCCTACTTAGGAGTAAGGTGGACACTACTCTAAGAGGCAAACCTAGGCCTAGAAGGATGGATCTCTCAGAATCCAGGCAGACAGTTTCAGAAGCCTGGGGTTGTTGTGGAGAATCGGACCCTGAGAAAGCAGGTCCGCTGACGGGTGGAACAGAATCGGATCTTCCCGGCTCAGGGATTTCAGGAGGCCGAACCATCCCCTCCTGGGCCAGAAGGGGACTACAATGATCAAAGTGCACTCTTCTGACTGGAACTTCTGGAGAATCCTCGGTATTAAGGGGATTGGCGGAAAAGCATATGCAAGGTCGGAAGTCCAGCTTTGTGTAAAGGCATCCACTGCCACACAAGGATCTCTTGGGTTTAGCGAGAAGTAGTGAGGAACCTTGTGATTCCTCTTGCTTGCGAATAGGTCGAGGTCTGGACTTCCCCAACGAAGACGAATCTGCTGGAAAGCTGCCGGGGATAGGGACCATTCCCCGGGGTCTATTACATGGCGACTTAAGAAGTCCGCTTTGAGGTTCAGAGTCCCCTTCAGGTGGACTGCAGTCAGGGAGATGAGATTTTTCTCTGCCCAGGAAAATATTAGGTCTGCCAGACATTGAAGATGACGGTGTCTCGTCCCTCCTTGATGTTGGATGTATGCCACCGCTGTGGAGTTGTCCGAGTGAACTAACACGTGGCGCCCCCTGGAAAGGACCTGGGAGACTTTGAGACCCTTCCAAATGGCCCAGAGCTCGCGGCAGTTTGAGGACATGAGCTTTTGGGAAAGGGACCAAGACCCTTGGAAGGATTTCCCGGTGGAATGGGCTCCCCAGCCCCATGAGCTGGCGTCTGTTGTGAGAGAGAAGATGTTCTCCTGCTTCCAATGGGTCCCTGTCTGTAGGTTCTGGTCTATGAGCCACCAACGTAGGGAATTTTTGACTTCTCTGATGAGGCAGATCCTGTTGTCCAGAGTGTACTGGGATTTGTTCCACACCCTGAGTACAAGATTCTGGAGTGGTCTCATGTGATGTTGAGCCCACGCCACCCCGGGAATGGAGGAGGAGAAGAAGCCCAGAACTTTCATGGTGTCCCTGATTGAGGGTGATGGTTTCTTTAGGAGATGCAGAACTTGGGACTTTAAGTTCTGGATTTTCCCCGCGGGAAGGAAAGATTTCTGGAGGTTGGAATCTAGAATGATCCCTAGGAAGGTCCTTCGGTTGTCTGGGAGTAGGTTGGACTTCTCCCAGTTGATTATCCAACCTAGGGACTGAAGGCGCTGAAGGACGGTCTGAAGATGGGAAAGCAGACAGACAGCGTTTCTCCCCAGGATAAGCAGGTCGTCCAGGTATGGAATTATAGGAATGCCCTCCTGACTTAGGGATGCCACCACTTCTGCCATAACTTTGGAGAATATCCTCGGTGCGGAGGAAATCCCGAACGGGAGGCAGTTGAATTGATAATGCCGAATCTCCTTCCCATGAGGCACCGCAAACCTGAGGAACTTCCGGGAACAAGGGTGAATGGGAATGTGGAAATAGGCATCTTTGAGATCCACCGTCGCCATCATCGTGCCTCTGTCTATCAGTTTTACCGCGGATTTGATGTTTTCCATCTTGAATCTGCGGTAAACGACGTACTTGTTTAACGGCTTCAGATTTATGATCACCCGAGACTTCCCGTTGGGCTTGGGCACGAGGAATAAAGGAGAATAATGGCCTTCCCCTAGTTCTGAGGACGGTACATTTTCTATGGCTCCTAAGTGCAGCAGATCTTCTACGCCCTTGGAGAGAAGAGAAGACTGATTTGGAGGTAGCTTGGTTACTGTGAATTTTTGAGGAGGAGGGGAGAGAAACTCTATGGAGTAACCGTCCCTTATCACCCCCAGGATAAACTGATCTTTGATGACTTGTTCCCAGGCCGTGATAAAGAAGGCGAGTCTCCCCCCCCCCCCCCCCCCCCACAGGAACGTCATTGTTTGGAGGAAGAGGCCGCGGAAGAGGATTCCCGGTTGGGGTTAAAAAGGAAACCTCTTCCTTTGCCTCCCTTGCTATGGGACCACCTTCCTGACTTCCCCTTGTTCGGCTTGGACTCCTGAGGCTGTTGTTTGTTGCGAAAGAACTGCCTGCTGCTACGGGACCTATCTTCAGGGAATCCTTTCTTACGATCCGTGGCGTTCTCGAGGATCCTGTCTAGATCAGGGCCAAACACATACTGCCCGTGGAAGGGGAGGGAAATCAACTTGTTCTTAGAAGTGATATCCCCTGTCCAGGCCTTTAACCAGAGGACCCTTCTGATAGAGTTAGAAAGGACCGCGGTACGAGCGGCTAGCTTGACAGATTCTGCGGAGGAATCGGCCAAGAAGCTGGTGGCCATTTTTAACAGGGGAAGGCTCTCCAGGATCTGGTCTCTCGGGGTTTTGTTAATGAGATGGATCTCCAGTTGATCCAGCCAGACCTTAAGCGTACGGGCTACACAGGTTGCGGCCACCCCAGGCTTTAAAAGGGCCGCAGTAGCTTCCCATGACTTTTTTAGGAGGCTTTCCGCCTTTCTATCCATTGGGTCTTTCAGTTGGGCAGCATCTTCAAACGGAAGGGCCGTACGTTTGGCCACCTTGGCGACCGGAGCGTCCACTTTAGGGACTGTTTCCCAGTCGGTACAGTCCTTCTCATCAAAGGGGTAACGCCTTTTGAGGCCCCGGGGAATAAAGGATCCTTTCTCAGGCTTCTCCCACTCCGCTTTGATAAGCCTTTGTATATTGTCAGGGACCGGAAAAACAGATTTTTGTCGGTCACCTAGCCCCCCAAAGATTTCGTCCTGAACGGACTTGGGTCTCCTGGGAATCTCCATCCTAATGGTGGCCCTGATAGCTTTAATAAGCTCGTCGATGTCCTCGGGGTTAAAGAGGAACTTTTTGTACTCGTTATCCTCTTCAGAATCGTGGCTATACCCCGGCACATCGGGATCAGATAAATCAGCAATAGCAGATTCCGACTCACTATCCCCAGAAATAAGGTCCCTGGTAGGAATAGACCTATGGGGACGGGGTCTCGGGGGGGGGGGGGGGGAGGCGTCTCGGGCAGCCAGGGCAGAACGGACCTCGTCCCTCACCATACTTTTAATGTCGTCCAGGAGACTGGAGGACTCCGCTTTTACCACCGCCTCCGTGCATCCCTTACAGAGGGGTTTAGACCCCGATGAGGGAAGGCGCTTGCCACACACGCCACACTTCCTCACTTTAGGTTTAGTGGAGGAAGAGGACTCCTTTTCTCCCTGAAAGAAACCCAAGGGAGAGAAGGGTCACCCACCAGGAATCATCAAGAGCTGGGGGGGGTGCCTTACAAAGGCTACTCACGGTTCCCTGGGAAGATGGGGGCTCCAGTCCAGGCCCCTGGGTGGAGGGGGTGCTCATGGCAGGGAGAGTTGTCCGTCCACACAGCGCTGCTTCCAGGAAGACGTGCAGCAGTAGCCGGGTAGCATGCGGGACCAGCGGCATTTCCAGCGGTGGGCGCCGCCATTTTAAAGAGATCCGCGCATGCGCGGCGCCCCGGCGTGACGTCATGACGCCATCCACGTCCCAGCGTCTGACGTCACCAAGTGCGCGGCCGGAGGGAAGCGCGTCCTAGCGTCGCTCCGGCCGCCTACTCCTCAGCAGCATAAGGCCCCCCTGGACCGCCGATGCCGGGAACTTCACTGGGGACACTAAGGAAGTGTCCCGGGCACCAGCCCTGCGACGAGAGGAGGGAGAGCCCACGGAAGGGGGATCCGACCTCGGCTGGCAAAAAGGGAAAAAAAAAAAAAAAAAGGTAACAAGCTGGAAGTCGTCTCCCAGCACCTCTCTGATCTTCCGACAGGACAGGAAAATACACTGAGGCTGGGGAGGAAGGGGTGGGCTTTTAACCCTCTCTGTATTTTCCTGTCCTATCAGAGGAAGATCATCTCATCTCAGGTTGTGCTGTCATGGAGACGACTGGGGAAATATTGTTATCCCCTGAGGAAAGGTCATCAGTATAAAAAAAAAACGGTCAACCCCTTTAAGTGCCACCAGAGGTGTCTGGAGATTTCCAGTATACTGTCAGGTGATCAATCCCCTGCATGAAAAAAATATTCAACTGTGTGGAAAAACTAGGTTTTGTGTGGACACCAATACTTTGAACTTTGCTTACTAAGGATATGGAATTCTGCAGCTAGATGTTGCTGGTCATGGAGCCAACAGGAAGCACTCTATCAATATGTGATGAGTTGGTTGGCTTAGGAGGATCGATTTTCCAACCCTACATGACTGCCAAGATGGTTGGACGCCCTCTCATATATGTCCTTTTGCATTTTCATTTCCAGGAACCCTTGAAACTCCTTGATGGGACCTTAGCAGAAAATATAACCCACTATGAGAGACACTGAAGCACTGGTCTATAAGGTTTCTAATAAAAGTGTATCTTGTTGTTAGTTTCTTGCAGACATGGAGAATAATGCACTATTCAGGGATGATATTGAGTGCCAGAAACTAATTATGGAAGCCATGAAATACCATTTATTGCCTGAGAGGAGGCCTATGTTGCAGAGCCCTCGTACAAAACCCAGAAAGTCTACTGTAGGGATGTTGTTTACTGTCGGGGGGATGGATGCCACGAAAGGTAAGAGAGCTATAGTAGAGAAGTAATTGTACCATGTAGCCATAATATAGTGAAATGTGTGGTAAATTGAGACCCTGCAATAGATAATAAGAACTGGCACTGTATCATAGGACTGTTGGCAGTTCAGGAACTTTCTAAAGTATCAGAAATGAATGCCAAGTGTAGTGCAGGATGGAAAATCTTCCATACTGTACAGTTATTCAATAATTGCAGAAAATGTAGGAAATATATGAATTGATTCTATATGGATGAACATAAATGTTTAGATGGGCACTGAATTTTCATTAAACTTTTGATGAGTCAGACATATCAAAGGTTTTGATTGGTGGGGGTCTAAGTACTGACAAACCTACCGATGGCTAGAATCAGAAGAGAGAAGCACTGGCATGTCACCACGGCCGTTTTTAGAGTTCACGTTGCTCTGGGCGCTTTAGTGCCCTCCATTAATGTTCATACAATTCAGATAGCTAACAGCCAAACACTCCCTAGGCCACGGATTCTTAACCTGCGGCCCTCCAGCTGTTGTAAAACTACAACTCCCAGCATGCATGGACAGCTTACAGCTATCAGCCTATAGCAGGGCATGGTGGGAGTTGTAGTTTTACAACAGTTGGAGGGCTGCAGGTTGAGCATCCCTGTCCTAGGCCATCAGCTACCCCTCCTAACTCCCCAATATGCATTCATTCCCAGCAGTATACTGTATATACACCAGTCTACTCCCCAGCAGTATACTGTATATACACCGGTCCACTCCCCAGCAGTATACTGTATATACACCAGTCCACTCCCCAGCAGTATACTGTATCTACACCTGTCCACTCCCCAGCAGTATACTGTATATACACCGGTCCACTCCCCAGCAGTATACTGTATATACACCGGTTCACTCCCCAGCAGTATACTGTATATACACCGGTCCACTCCCCAGCAGTATACTGTACATACACCGGTCCACTCCCCAGCAGTATACTGTATATACACCGGTCCACTCCCCAGCAGTATACTGTATATACACCGGTCCACTCCCCAGCAGTATACTGTATATACACCGGTCCACTCCCCAGCAGTATACTGTATATACACCGGTCCACTCCCCAGCAGTATACTGTATATACACCGGTCCACTCCCCAGCAGTATACTGTATATACACCGGTCCACTCCCCAGCAGTATACTGTATATACACCGGTCCACTCCCCAGCAGTATACTGTATATACACCGGTCCACTCCCCAGCAGTATACTGTATATACACCGGTCCACTCCCCAGCAGTATACTGTATATACACCGGTCCACTCCCCAGCAGTATACTGTATATAACGGTCCACTCCCCAGCAGTATACTGTATATACACCAGTACACTCCCCAGCGGTATACTGTATATACACCGGTCCATTCTCCAGCAGTATACTGTATATATACCGGTCCACTCCCTAGCAGTATACTGTATATACACCGGTCCATTCTCCAGCAGTATACTGTATATACACCGGTCCACTCCCCAGCAGTATACTGTATATAACGGTCCACTCCCCAGCAGTATACTGTATATACACCAGTACACTCCCCAGCGGTATACTGTATATACACCGGTCCATTCTCCAGCAGTATACTGTATATATACCGGTCCACTCCCTAGCAGTATACTGTATATACACCGGTCCATTCTCCAGCAGTATACTGTATATACATCGGTCCATTCTCCAGCAGTATACTGTATATATACAGGTCCACTCCCCAGCAGTATACTGTATATACACCGGTCCATTCTCCAGAAGTATACTGTATATATACCGGTCCATTCCCCAGCAGTATACTGTATATAACGGCCCACCCCCCGCAGTATACTGTATATACACCGGTCCATTCTCCAGCAGTATACTGTATATACACCGGTCCATTCTCCAGCAGTATACTGTATATACACCGGTCCATTCTCCAGCAGTATACTGTATATACACCGGTCCATTCTCCAGCAGTATACTGTATATACACCGGTCCATTCTCCAGCAGTATACTGTATATACACCGGTCCATTCTCCAGCGGTATACTGTATATACACCGGTCCATTCTCCAGCGGTATACTGTATATACACCGGTCCATTCTCCAGCAGTATACTGTATATATACCGGTCCACTCCCTAGCAGTATACTGTATATACACCGGTCCATTCTCCAGCAGTATACTGTATATACATCGGTCCATTCTCCAGCAGTATACTGTATATATACAGGTCCACTCCCCAGCAGTATACTGTATATACACCGGTCCATTCTCCAGAAGTATACTGTATATATACCGGTCCATTCCCCAGCAGTATACTGTATATAACGGCCCACCCCCCGCAGTATACTGTATATACACCGGTCCATTCTCCAGCAGTATACTGTATATACACCGGTCCATTCTCCAGCAGTATACTGTATATACACCGGTCCATTCTCCAGCAGTATACTGTATATACACCGGTCCATTCTCCAGCAGTATACTGTATATACACCGGTCCATTCTCCAGCAGTATACTGGATATACACCGGTCCATTCTCCAGCAGTATACTGGATATACACCGGTCCATTCTCCAGCAGTATACTGGATATACCGGTCCACTCCCCAGCAGTATACTGGATATACACCAGTCCACTCCCCAGCAATATACTGTGTATATACACCGGTCCATTCCCCAGCAGTATACTGTGTATATACACCGGTCCATTCCCCAGCAGTATACTGTGTATATACACCGGTCCATTCCCCAGCAGTATACTGTGTATATACACCGGTCCATTCCCCAGCGGTATACTGTATATACACCGCTCCACTCCCCAGCGGTATACTGTATATACACCGCTCCACTCCCCAGCGGTATACTGTATATACACCGCTCCACTCCCCAGCGGTATACTGTATATACACCGCTCCACTCCCCAGCGGTATACTGTATATACACCGCTCCACTCCCCAGCAGTATACTGTATATACACCGCTCCACTCCCCAGCAGTATACTGTATATACACCGCTCCACTCCCCAGCAGTATACTGTATATACACCAGTACACTCCCCAGCAGTATACTGTATATACACCAGTCCACTCCCCAGCGGTATACTGTATATACACCGGTCCATTCTCCAGCGGTATACTGTATATACACCGCTCCATTCCCCAGCGGTATATTGTATATACACCGGTCCATTTTCTGGCATCACCGTGTATGTACAGTATACTGCTAGAGAATGGACTGGTGTATATACAGTATACTGATGCTGGCCCGCCACGGCTCTGCACTGACTCCTCTGATGAGATAGGACTTTGACAGAAGCAGGTCTGGACTCTGGAGCCTAGTCTTTGGGCTATATGGATGCTTGCTACTTCTTTGTTCTAGACCAGGTGGCGGTGGCATGCACAGGCGGGCGAGTGACTCTCACAGCGGCTCCTGCTTCCTCCTTGGTGGTGCTGGTGTCTGTCACTGAGCGTAACTGAGCTGATTGGTGGAGTTTCTGCTCACTGCTCCACCAATCAGTTTAAGGTCTCTTGCACACAACTGTGATGGTTCCGGAAAACATGGTCCATGTGTCTGCCAGATCTCCTGGGCGGACCACGGCTTCCCTGACCTGACTGTGTCACAGTGTTTTATGATGCAGTCAGTTCATATCTGTTTGCGGATCCACAAAACATGGATACTGTCCGTATGCATTCCGCATTTTGCAGAACAGAACATGTAGCCATACTAGAACAGTCCTACCCTTGTCTGTAATGCGGACAATAATAGGACGTGTTCTATTTTTTTGCGGATCAGCCATGCGGACATACAGGCACAGAATGCACAAGGAGCCATTTCAGTTTTGTTGCGGCCCCATTGAGGTAAATGATTCCACATACGGCCCTCATAAAAACGGAATGGACATGGAAATAAATTATAATATTCAGAATTAAGACATGTCTATTTAGTGCGATGACCTATTCGTTCTCAGGAATATATGGTCAATCGTTCTGCAGCATGTTAGCCACAATCTATTGTTTTACCCTGTCCAGTCCCGCTCCCCTCCCTTGACTACTTTCAGGAGCTTTTTGAGGAGGTCCTCGTCTCTCTGCACGATAAGTGTGGTAATTCTTTGTTTCATAATTGAACATTTAATGAGAGACAGTCCACCATGTGAGTTGTAAGGCGGGCAAGGGAGGGATGGTGGAAATGCTGGACAAGGCTTTATATTTACGGGAAAATGAGATGATGTTTGATGATACCACCACTTATCTCCATCTATCTGCTGATCCTACCAAAAGATGTAAAGAAGAACTTCATAATCTATTACTTGTAAGTTGGGGGGGGTGGAGGTGAGTTGAGCCTGAATCAAATGTAATATATCAAGTTTCTTCCTACCTTACCCACGGTAATACAGTTGATTGCTGTGGCATGGGCAGCAGTATTTTGTGCTGCACTGTGGCATTTGGTCACTCCATTCATTTCTGTGAGAGTGTGAGCAGTAGGGCCCCCACTTATCTGATAGTTATACTATATCCTGTGGATAGGCGACAACTTGTTATAACCGTAATACCCCTTTAAGCATTTGCCTTTATATGTGAGTTAGTCATGTTAGTACTACATAGTAAAATTAAGAGCTAGTCTGTTGGCCCGTAGTGTGCATATGTCGTCTTTCTTGGATGTTACTGGACTGAATAAAAATTCTGTACTTCAAGGAAGTTGGAATCGTGTCTTTCACCGCTGGTTGACTCCTTCTCTCTCTTTCTTCCTTCCTTCTCTCCCCACTTTCCTCCTCCTTTTATTCTCCCACCCTCTTCTTTCCTGTAATCCCTACTTCTGCTCAAGTAAAAAATAAAAGGCTGCCTTCTTCCACACTGGACCAAAGGTTGTATGTGGTATTGCAGCCCAGCCCCATTCACTTCAGAAGAGCTGAGCTGCCATACCAGACACAACCCATGAAAAAATAGTGCTGTTTGTAGAACAAAGCAGACATGTTTTACTAATCATGTAAAACCCATCTAATGCCACATAGGTTAAAGGGTATAATGAAAAGTTCGGACCAACGATATATATATATATATATATATATATATATATATCGTTGGTCCGAACTTTTCATTATAGTTTTTATCGTTATATACTGAGCCTCGCATGCTCCTTTTGGACCTGACGACGCCCATTCACCTAGGACTTCCTGGTAGGATACCTATTTAGCTGGTTCCACACGCCCTGAATAATGGAGACTTGGATTCAGTCTGAACAGAGGCATAGATGAGTGTAGGGACCCACTCCACAGGAAGTTACCGTGACGATTGGTGAGTGGGCATGATCACACATTTGCAAATATGTGTAACTAAGGACTTCCTTTTTTATCTTTAGTCGGCATAGCGCCACATAGATCTAAATTTATTTCTACTCTTATTGTTTATTATATGTTGTGCAACCATACTTTTGTATTTACATAGGTTAAAGGGAACCTGTCAGCTCCGAAACAACCTCCAAACTACAGTAAGCTCTGTATAGTGTAAGTGACGTTGAGTCCGGTTATGTAAGTTTTATCTTCATACTCACTTCCATTCTGACGCTGTGCTCCCACAAACCTGCAGTAAAATGCACTCAGTGGACTCCAGTGCTCACTCACATAATGGAGAGAACTCAAAGAAGAGTCCTCTCAATGTATTTTACTGCAGGTTTGTGGGAGCACAGTGTCAGAATGGAAGTGAGTATGAAGATAAAACTTACATATTCGGATTCAGCATCACTTACACTATACAACGCATACTCTACTCTAGGGGGTGTTTCGGAGATGACAGGTTCCCTTTAAATGGATAACTTCATCCTCTAAAAACAAATATGCCTTTTCTTGTAACCCCTTTCCAAATGTCCACATCGCTGCCTGTTTTCTGTATCTGATGCCGTTATCAGAGTTGTAGCCTAGTTTTCCTTCAGTTGTGGCAAAGTTTCAGTTCCTGCCTTAGACCAAGGTAGGGTGGCTTGTTGGCCACTTATCAGCCAGAACACGTGCCCCAATAGACCCCATCACCAGGTAAGCACCTGCTGTTATACTTCTGTTTTGACCATATATCCTAGTAATAATAATTAGCATTTTTTGATATCTAGGAGCTACTAGTATTGAAAAGTATGATCTGCGGACCAACATGTGGACCCCAGTAGCAAACCTGAATGGCCGGAGGCTGCAGTTTGGTGTTGCAGTGTTGGATGACAAGCTGTATGTTGTCGGAGGGAGGGACGGACTGAAGACACTGAATACCGTTGAGTGTTATAATCCTAAAACCAAAACATGGAGTGTCATGCCTCCCATGTCTACGCATCGGCATGGTCTGGGTAAGCACAGGCATCCACTGTTTGTACAGATAGGATACTAACAAAAGGTTGGTAGTCTGTTTTTGGATCCTGCCCCATATGATGACTGATCTCCATGTGCTGCAGTTTATCTATCTGTATATCTAGTATCTATCTATCTAATCCACCTGCTGTAGCGGGTGCTACTAACAGTCACCAGTTTATCTCCTGGTTGTGTTATAATAGGTGTGGCTGTTTTAGAAGGTCCCATGTATGCTGTTGGTGGCCATGATGGTTGGAGCTACCTCAACACGGTGGAACGGTGGGATCCTCAGGCCAGGCAGTGGAACTTTGTTGCAAGTATGTCATCTCCAAGGAGCACTGTTGGTGTAGCAGTCTTGGGTGGAAAGTGAGTAAATCCACACTCTTAATTTTTGTGCAGCGTATTCAAAAAAGATTTCTAAATATCATGCAAAAACTTCCTAGTCCATGTCATGTGTATGCACATGTAAGCAATGTGAAATAAATGTGCAGGTGCCCATCTACTATATGAATTATTATAAATGGCATTACTGTTATATTTACAATACAATATGTATTTGAGGTTCTAAATGCACAGTTTAATCAAATTATGTGATTGTAATTGAGGTTCTGGGATACAGAGTTACAAGCCTCTACATGGCGACTCAGCTGATCCCATAGGTTTTTCAATGGGATTCAGTTCTGGAGAAAGTGCAGACCACTCCATTTGAGGTGCCCCAGTCTCCAGCAGACGTTCCCTAATGATGCGACCTTAATGAGCTGGCGCATTGTAGTCCATGAAGATGAAATTGGGCCTGTGTTGTTGATGCAGAGGCACAATGACTGGATTTATGATGTTATTCAAGTAGTATGGTCTTGTCACTGTACCATTCACAAAGTGTAGGGCAGTTCTCTATTGACTAGACACACCTGTCCACACTGTAACACTACCACCACCAAAGGCAAACAGTGGCTGATGTACAGCGCTCTCCTTGACGTCTCCAACATCATTGGCAGCCATCATTTCTGCTCAGCGTGAATAGACTGAGGCCCACTGGTCCCTCGTCCAGGGTAGATGCTCCCTGGCCCATGCAAAATGATGGCGCCTCTGCCTGGTGGTGTGGTCAGATACCCTTGCAGGTCATCTAACATGCAGACCACGCTAATGTAAACGGTTTCGAATGGTCTGACGTGACACTTGGGTGCCTCTCATCTCCCTTAAATCTCCCTGGAGTTGTATGGCGTTCATCATCCGCTTCCACAGGGCATTGTTCACAAGGAAGCGATCATCAGTGTGGTATGTGGCCAAAGGATGTCCACTTCTATGCCCTTCTGTGACTCTTCCAGTCTCTCTGTATCTCTGTGGCTACCTGCTGATGACATTCTGTGACACTTTAAGCTCAATGGTCACTTCGGTCTGAGTTCTGTTCACTCTGTGTGTGCCCTCACATAACCAACACCTCTTAACAGCTAGGACAGAGCAGCCTAGATGGCAGTCAATTCATCCAAAAGACCATCCTGCTTCTCTCAGTCCAATGATACGCCAACTGTCAACTGAACAAAATGTCTTTATGTGTTGTCTAGCAGTAAATGATCTCTCACCAAGAGGTACACTACCCGAAAGAAGCCCCTGAGAGCTATTTTATAGGGCAGTGGGGGAAGCACTTTTAGGCTGGTTTGTGGCAAGACCCGGTGTCTAATCGGACCATACGTGTAATCAAATACATCTGAATGGTGATCTACTAAATCCTACAGTATTGTTTAGGGATGCAGATTTTCTGTCTGTAGCTGATGTAGCAGAAGACTTTGTTTTTGCACTGAAACTTTAAAGCATATGTTCATATTAATTGCATCTTTTAGAGTATTTTTGATTCTCAAGGAAATGGCACATCTTGGTTTAAATTTCTTCCAGGCTTTATGCAGTGGGTGGTCGAGATGGAAGTTCTTGCCTCAAGTCTGTAGAATGCTTTGATCCTCACACCAATAAGTGGACCTTGTGCTCACAGATGTCCCAAAGAAGAGGGGGAGTTGGGGTAGCCACATGGAATGGTTTCTTGTATGCTATTGGTGGACATGATGCCCCGGCTTCGAATTTAACATGTCGACTTTCAGACTGTGTAGAAAGGTAACTTCATTTGTATATCTTCTCTCTGCATGTAAAGTACTTGTGTTGTCTTCTTAGACAAGTGTTATTCTTGAGGTAGACAACCCCAGTTTAAGAAGTTAGCTGAGTGCAGCACGTCCAACTTTTTTAACCCCGGTAATCAGCTGTTTTAATTGAGAGAAGCTGCATCAGAACATACATTCATGACCAATACAATGTTAAAGATGGCATCCCGTGGCAGCCATTACTGGCGTAACCAAATTACTGGCCCACCACTTAATGATCGTTTACATTGGGACTGCCAAAGTGGAAAATGCTCTTAAAGAGCTGCTCTCTGTTCCGGCACATAGAAGTGGGGGTCTGTAGTGCAGGACTATCCTCTGTTATACCCATATACCCTAGTAGAGCATAGGCCACCATAACAATGACATGCTGAGAGCAGGGAGAAGTCTCTCTGACAGTATGTGTTAGTAAAATACCATATGTTATATGGATTGTCTTAGACCCTACATCGTTTTCCTCCATAATTCTGAGACTTGACAGTATTTTTTCACCATAAGAACTTGTCACCTATCCATAGGATTGGTCATAAGTGTCTGACCAGTGAGAGTCTGGCCAATGGGACCCTAAACGATCATGAGTAGGGTCCCAGAGTCCCTGGAATGAATGGAGCAATGGTCATACGGTACATGCACACTGCCTCTCCATTCAGCTCTATGGGACTGCTGAAGAGAAGGGGAGCACAGCACCTGGCTATCTCCAGAACTCCCATACAGATGAATGAGCAACAGTGTGCATTCTTGACCACCACTCCATTCATTCTGGTCACTCTTTCAAGATCCCATTTTCATGATCACTGGGGCTCCCAGCAGTCATACTCCTCCCTATCATCCCTTATTGTATGGGTAGATTATAAGGTTTTATGAGGGAACAAGCCTTTTAAGGGGCTGACTGTGACAGGAACTGGAGCACAGTATCATTCCCTTGAAAGAAGCTGGACGGCAGTTCCCTGCACAGTGGGGGTCTGGGAGCACCACCGAGCAGGAAAAAATGTAAATGGGCCACAACATTGATGCTGGGTTCAAATCCCGTTTTTGGTTTCCTTCAAGGTATATGCCAGAAGCATTCTCTGATGGAAACCTTTGGCATATGCCGCCGTATTGGCATACAGTAGCATACTGTACATCAGCTATTGACTCCCATTAAAAAAAAAAAAGGTATATGTTTTTTACTTTGTCCCTCTATATTGGAAAGAGTAACAGGAAAGCTGATACATACCAGACCAGCATATGCCAAAGGGGCACTCTTTTGGCATATGGTGGTTGCATGGAGGCCTATGGGCACCAACAAAATGTGAATGGACCTTAAAGAAACTCATTCTCTGGATTGAAAAGATATACAACAATGGTGGTGAACTTATGGCACAGGTGCCAGAGGCGGCACTCAGAGCCCTCTCTGTGGGCACCCGCACCCTGGAAAGGCATACCAATATACCTTAGACTTTTCCTGCCATTCATCAGCACAGGGCGCACTATGAACAGCACAGGTAGCGCACTGAATGTAGGCAGGCTTTCATATCTAAATGATAAAGTACATGGAAGACACACTATATTGGACTGTAGTATTCACGTTAACTTGCCGTGTTGGCACATTGTGATAAATAAGTGGGTATTGGGTTACAGTTTGGGCACTCGGTCTGTAAAAGGTTCCCCATCACTGATATAGAGTAACTGGTCCTCCACTGATCAGAAATTCATGACGTAGCTTAGCAATATGGCATTACCTTTTGAGCTGGCAAATCTGTTTTAAGATTTCGCTGCATTAAATCTGAGCCATGAAGAACAACCACAGACAATTATAAAACATTATGGTGGACATTACTCTTTTGGGCAGGAAGTGCCTTAGTAACCATTGCCCAGAAGACTAGCAGATAGTGAATTGTGTGGCCTAAATGGCCAAGTTTAGCAATTTCTAGGTACGTCTGCACACACTTGGTCATGGATCTAGATTTTGACATGATTACATATTATCATTTTATAGGTATGATCCCAAAACAGACACGTGGACCTCGGTGGCCTCCATGAGCATTAGCAGGGATGCAGTAGGTGTCTGTCTGTTGGGCGACAAACTGTATGCTGTTGGTGGATATAATGGGCAGAGCTATCTCACGAATGTGGAGGCTTATGACCCACAAACAAATGAATGGACACAGGTCAGTAAAACTGCTTTTAGCAAGGACAGCTTTTATTATATAGAGTGACAAGAGTTTATCTGTATTCTACAAATGTTTCTGATCAAACAATATGCCGTAGGTTAGAGAAGGCACACGGTAACCTGTGTCTTCCCTGAACTACATGTACGGTGCCTGGGCATTGTAAATGTATAGCATGGGTTTAAAGCTCTTGCAGTCTAATATGAGTAGGACCCAAGGGAGAAGACAGAGTTGCTTTCTAACCATTTCAGTATTCTCTATTGCATCTTAGTTTGCGGTGAATAGAGGCAATGGCAGGGCTGGGATCACAGGATTGGTGGGTGACCCTCAGCATTGCAGAGCTCCTGGGTCTTACCAGTACCAGATTAGCTCTACCAGTGTCTAATGGCCAAAAAATGGGAATTCCCCCTAGAGGTCTGATATGACCTCATGAGGGACATACTATACTAAAAAAAAAAATACAAAAATTTGTAAAATGAAATTAAAATAATGTAAATTTATTAAAATAAACACCATTTCTAAGAAGGTAAAAATAGACCTACGTATGTGTCATGAAAAAACCAAGGGTGCAAAAATTATTTTGGTAGCCCAAGCAATAAAATTGTTAAAGAGCCATTAATTCACCCCGTGCACAAAATTGCTAAAACAATCTGAGAATTAAGGAGTTAAACTGGATATCTTCAGAGGCCCCATGAGCACATCCTTCATGCCTCCTGACAAGTCTGATTTAGCAACTACTTGCATTCCCCATGTAGTAACAATTCTGGAGCATCTATTCTTATGGCTCTATGTTGTGCCATTCCTTTATTATTCCTTCTACAAATTATGAATGAACTTCTAGCAGTTTTCAATAAGGGTCCAGCTGGGTAATACCAGTAGGGAATGTGTCCCTGCACAGTCTGATATAATCCAGTCAGTGGTGCCAGTGTCAGACTGTGCAGGGACACCCCAACTGGTAACACCCATCTGGACTTTCACTGCAGACTGCTGGTAGTTTATTCATATCTTCTAGCAGAAATATTAAAGGAATGGAGCATTATACAGACATAAGAATAGAATAGCTCCAGAATTGTTATTACATGGGGAATGCAAGTAGTTACTAAAACAGACCTGTCACCTCTTCTGATGTGCCAGAAACATCCCTTCTTGGTGCAGACAGCTGATGAAATGTAAAGAGATGGCAGAGGACGGCAGTGTTCCTCACAGGCTGATGCACCAGTACAGGTTAGGTGTCACTTTACCTTTTCATCATAAGACTTCAATAATGTGCAAATGATATATATATATATTAATAAGTGCCAAAATCTGTTCAGTCAGTGTGTCAATTTATGCAACAGTTTTTTTTTATTTTCTTTTTGTAGCATGTGACAAGATTTCTTAAAATTTCATCAAAGTTGTACTGTAAAACGCCCAATAATTTGGCATCCACAGACAGAAAATCCATGAAACCTCTCCGTAGTGCTTTTGTCTGGTTCCGTGCCTCCATTTCACACCGCAACTTCTGGATTGCGGACCCATTCATGTGAATAGGTTTGCATCCGTGATGCGGTGCACAAAAGGCCGGTGCCCATATATTGTGGTCCCGCTGTTTGCAGGCTGTAATACGGGCCCTGGCCAACAATGGCCGTGAGCATGTGGCCTAATAAAGGAGTTTTATAACCTAGAAGACTGCTTTTACTTATTTAGTATTGGTTTATACTTGACATCCGCAGATTCACATGGATTTCTCTTTGCTCCTACAGGTTGCCCCATTGTGCCTTGGTAGAGCTGGGGCGTGTGTTGTCACCGTGAAGCTATAGCCCGCAAGTCTTATATGTCACCTGCACAGACTGTCACAATCCCAAAGAGCTAGACAATAATGACTTATTTATAGGGCATACGGCTTTATTGTGGATGGATACTACTATTATTTATCACAAGTTATTACATTCTACCTGCACACTTTATAGATGTTGAGAGAGTATTTAACTCATTATATCGGACCAACGTACAGAGATGTTTTATACACGTGAAGGCAGATTTGCAGGTCAAACCGTGGAACCGTCTTGTACTGATCTATCAGATGCAGAATGTTGAAGTATGATATTACTTTTACTATGTCTTCTATCTACACAATCATGTGCAAAGCAAGTGCAATCAGGGCTCCTGGAGGTTGGTAGGGGCCCACGCTGGGATTGATGATCCCCAGGACACTAAGTGCACATGGTATGTAGGGTGCACTTTAAGAGGGAGCTAAGGATGAATGGCAAAGAATGAAAACTGAAGGAAAAAACTGTTTTACCTGTTTGTCTTTAGACATGTGACCTGGTGGTGGTAATTATTTTTATGCCTTTATTTGACCAAAGTTGTTTTTTTTTTCTGTTCTTTTTCATTCCTGATTTGTGATTTTTACAGATCAATGTTTTCTGAAATATTTGGTTGAATATCATGCCTTGGGATTTCAAAGTAATTGTTAAAACCAAAACCCAAAAGGTATAAATGTTCAGTAGATAACCGAAAAAGACTGCATGAATTAAAGGGGTTTCCTTGGATTTTAAAGGGGTTTTCCGGTAGTTAACTACTGATGACCTATTCTCAGGATAGGCCATCAGTATCTGATCAGTGGGGGTCCGACACCCGGGACTCCCGCCGATCAGCTGTTTGAGAAGGCACCAACGCTCCTGTGAGCGCCGCTACCTTCTGGCAGCTTACCAAGCACAGCGCCGTACATTGTATAGTGGCTGTGCTTGGTATCGCGCTCAGCCCCATTCACTTGACTGGGGCTGAGCTGCTCCTAGGCCACATGACCGATGAACGTTACGTCACTGGCCTAGGAAAAGCTGAGAGAAGGCCGCTGCACTCGCGGGAGCGCCGGTGCCTTCTCAAACAGCTGACCGGCGGGGGTCCCAGGTGTCGGACCCCCACCGATCAGATACTGACGACCTATCCTGAGGATAGGTCACCAGTAGTTAACTCCCAGAAAGCCCCTTAAATATAGATGACCAATCCTCAGAATAGGCCACTAATATGTGATCATCAGGGATCCATCACCCCACACCCCCACGATCACCTGTTCTGTGGTTGCTCAGGTGCCAGACCTAGACGGTTCCATGCCTTTCGTAGTGGATGAAGCTGGTAAGTGCAGCTCTGCTCCTATTCACTTCATATGTAGTTTCAGGGCACACTTCTGACACCAGAGCTACCTCAGAATAGCTGGTTGGTTGAGTTACTGATCAGATACTGGTGGTCTATCAAGAGGAAAGGCCATCAATAGTAACATCCAGAAAAAACCTACAAGGAGAATTGCTAAGGTTTCTTGTAACCATATGGTTTGGGGCACCAGGGGACTGGAAATGTTGACCTGTTAATAGTACCAAAGCTGTAGCCAGAAAATAGAAGTAGAGCCCGGAAGGAAAATATTTTCAAATGTAAGGGGTTGGATCACGAACAACATTTATCAACAGGATAAATTATGAAGGTAGGTTCGCTGAGGGTCTAACCTCTGGTAACCACCACTGATCAAAAGAACGGGGCTCCTTTTCTAGTTTGAATGGTATGGCCTGCGCATGAATGGTCACCAGTCCATTCACTTCTGTGGGACTGCTGGAGATAGCTGAGCGTTGTACTATCAACCCAGTGATCATACATTCATTGCCTATCCTGTGAATAGGTGATAAATGTTGGTGGGGGTGATCCCCTGTAATTTGTTACAAAAATGTAAGTGACTCATTGTCAAGGGTTGTATGGGGCTGGAAGAACATGGCTGCTTTTCTTTCTATAAATGTGCCACTCTTATCCACGGCCTGGTTCTAGTATTGGGGATAAGTTTCAGCCATGTTTATCTGATCTAATACAACCCTTTTAAGACAAGCAAAAATGAACGTCTAGGCCAAAGCAACATGAGCTGAGCTCCTGACTTGGCCTAGTTAAAGCCTTTGAAACATGCACTACTGTACTGAGTATTTCCAAAGATGGACCTGAACCTACAAATACTGTATTCTATAATTCCACAAGAATAGATCCAGTAATTGCATATTAGAGATGTCTGTTATATAGAACGTGTAACGTATGTTGAGTCTGTAGGCCAGAAGCTATGCCATAAAGAGAAGCTGTTTGCTTCTATACATTTAGTCCTTCACCATGTCCCCCAAGCTTGCATTTCATTAGGAAGTGGACATAAAATCTGCATAATTATTTAAAGAGGTGGTCCACTCCTTTACAAGTGATTGCCTATTGTATGGATTGTCCATCACTATCTGACTTGTGGGTGGTCTGACACGCCACACTCCCGCTAACTGTTCTGCAGTAGAGTCGGAAGTGATCGGCTGGTGTGAGGTTGTCAGACTCTGCTGATCAGATAGGGATATCCTTTCCACTGGATCAGCCATCACTTGTAAAGGAGTGGCATAGCTATACTCACCAACAGAACAACATACATAATACTTTCTGACAACTGGCTGCTTGTTCAGTGGAGGTGAAGCCCTGTATTTACATGCAGCGATCACCTCCACAGTATAAGAAGAGTCATCACTTGTTCTCAGGGGTGCAGCTAGCCTTTTTGATGCCCGAGGCGAAAGCACTCATTGCCCAAAGCCTTTCTGCTGCCCCCCCACTTGCCCCTACATGGTGCTGCCCGAGGCAATCGCTTTACGTGCCCTCAATGGCAGTGCACCCCTGCTTGTCCTCATCCAGCTGCATGGTTTCTGGGCAGCAGATTGCTGTTGAGACAGCATGATCTTCTGCCCAGAAACGATATTTTACTTTCCTGCAAGAATGACAGGATCACCCGATGAATGAGCGCTTTGCTCGTTCATCGGGTGATCAGCTGCACCTTTAGGCGGGAACGTTCTTGGGAACGAGCGTTCGGAGGAAGGTTCGTCCCCAATAATCTGCCCAACTATCAGGCCATGTACCAGCTGTGCAGTATGTATGGGTAGCGATTAGTTACACACTTAGCATGGGGTAATGATTGTGTACTGTTACAGGAGAAGGTGATTTACGTATAATATTGGATAGAAAATCTGTACTGATTAGGTGAACACATGGCTGTATGAAGAAGAATGGTGGCAGTAGTGCCATCAGTGTGGGTGACCAAGATGGTCAGTGTCCCAGATTGAATAAGGCCTAATTAAAACAGTTGGCAGACGACATGTACGCTGGCTCTCCTCCACCATCAGCCTGCCTCATATCTGCAGTCTCATCCTGTATTTTTGTCCTTATTTCATTAGAGAGCGTGCATTATCTCCAGGGTATCTTATGTTTTATTAAGTAAAGTTCTCCCATAAGGTGAGGATACTGGCTCATGCCCACAGATATACATGTTCTACCTGTAGACATCTCATTAAGGCTAGTTTCACACTAGCGGCAGCACGGATCCGGCGGGTGAAGGGTCCCATTCACTGTAATGGGGGCGGGCTGCGGATCTGGCTGCAGCACGTTAACCCCTGCTTAGAGGCTTCCGGAACAAAAATACAACATCCTTCACCTGCTGGATCCGTGCTGCCGCTAGTGTGAAAGTACCCTAAGTCTTGGTTCACATTTGGGCTTGTATTTCCTGTACAGGAACAGAAAAATAAAAAATTGCCTCATTGCCAGAATGCACCACATGACGAACACCAGCGGCTCAGAACAGATCCTATTGACTATACTGGGATTCGTTGATTTTTATCATTTTACTGGTGGAAAAATGGTGTAACTTGCATTCTCCATCTTGTAGGTTTTGTATAACTTAGAATTTATTTTTCAAATTCTTCTTCTTAGCCCCTTAATTATTTCAAATTTATTCATGACTTCAAAACACCACACAAAACAGTTTTGTAATTTACTTGAATTTTCAGTCGTTAGAAGGGGTTGTCCCATCTTGGCCATTCTTGGGTGAGATGGGAATAACTCATAGTAAACGCTGGCCCGGGGATCCGGTGTTTTGGAGAGAGGACCGAGAGGATGGTACTCCCATTAACTGCTGTGGGAGTTATTGCAACAGCAGAACGCGAACTTTCTGTGGGTTATTCCCATCTCGGCCATGAAAGGTTGATACGGGACAACTCCTTTATGTTGCGTACATTGAACTTTTGTGTCCATCTCTTCCATGAAGGCAACTATATGGACATATATTTGTAAATCTGTAGCTTGGCGACCAGTGCAGAAGATTTTGGAGCCCAGTACATCACCCTCCTACTAGGTATTGTCTAAAGTGGCCAAAATATTCTAAAGATCTTTTGACCTATATTGGTAACAAGTAAGAAGATGCCATTAGTTGGAGTCTGAGACTGGATTTCACATAATACCTAAACCAAAGAGAACTGAATGCTCTTTGAAACCTTCAGGAACTAGTTGAAAATCTCCATCATTGAAAGTCCCTTACACAATAGACTTCTCCACCATTTACCACTGGGAAATGTCAAAAACAGGGAGGGAGATTTATTAAAACTGCTGTAAAGGAAAACTGGCTTAGTTGCCCATAGCAACCAATCAGATTCCACCTCTCATTTTCCAAAGGAGCTTTGAAAAATGAAAGGTGGAATCTGATTGGTTGCTATGGGCAACCAAGCCAGTTTTCCTTTACACTAGTTTTGATAAATCTGTCCCAGGGAGTTTCTATAGCAGGTGCAGCAGAGGTAGTAGTTGTCCTGGGCTTTGTGCACGAGGAGATCCAAGCACTCTTCTGCCACATTTAAAGACAATTGGGTAATTGGGGCCCATCATCTTCACTGTTACATCTCAGTCACTCACTAATGGCATCTTTGATATTCCTCCATGTCCTGTAAGAAAATAGTTATTAAAGCTATGGAAAGTATAATCTGTGCAGCACTCCTGAGAGAAGTTATGGAGAGGGAGTGAGCATTCTGCCTCAGGAGATCTAACTTTGTCGATTAGTATGGGATCCTTGCTGAATATTGTAAATTGTTTAATTAAAAGGGTTATCCAATGATTAATGTTAAAAATGAAAATCAGACATCATATAGTACATGACATGCTCTATCTAACAAAGCTAGAACCAGCCTTGTACCTCACATGGATCCAGAGATCTCCTCATTCATTGCTCCAATTTCTCTGCAAGATTTATTTCAAGGGGACGTTCACTTTTTCAGGAGTCTTATCCTTTCTACAGCTGGTTCCAGTTGAAGGATGGAACTGAGCATGTGCGTCCATCTCAGGACAGAGACAGAGGAGCAGGACAGAGAAATTAGAAAAAGAGCAAACAGCAGGTGCCGCTATACAGATAGATTTCAGTGAATAGCTATAATATTATGTAATATTATATAATATATAATATTCAGTCAGTAGCTATAATACATTTTTAATTACATACAATTACAAAAGTATTCAGGTCCAGGTGCTGGTTTAAAAAAATGTAGAATATTTTTTGTGGGACATCATCTAATAGGAGCAGTTTCTGGTTCACAAATATATTTAAAGTTGATTTTATTTAGCACAACCAAAAATATTGAAAATTTATCAAACCTGACCCCACTTTTTCCTTTTGTTTCTTGTGGTATCAGTCAAGTTTTGGTCACCACCTTCCAGCCTTTTGTATTTTCTAATATTTTATTTTTGTGTATTTTATTTTATTGTTCAACAGGTAGGTGTAAACTTGTTTTAGTAGGTATATGATGTGCATTATGTCTCATTCAGGTTCAGAGCTTTTGTGTGGTAATTGTGTATTGCACTGTGTGCCTTCCTCTGTCATTACACACAGCATTGGCCTTATGATAATGGCTTCCTTGTAAGTTCAGTTTAACCACCTAAATGCCATTCCTTTGTGTGACAGGTGCACTGGCCTTGTCTGCTTTTCTAGGGGTGCTCCCACAAGTCGCAGAAGCACTATGTTTTGGATGTAGTAAAAAAACAATGCATCAAAAAAGCGCCTGGGTTTTTTTTGCAACAACATATCAGCATTTACGCTGCGTTTCCTTCTGGTATATGAAAACTTGAATTACATTAAGGTAAACTCATCACCATGAAAATGCAGTGTAATATGCAGGCAGCATGGTATAGAGCAGGAGGAGCTGAGCAGATTGATATATAGTTTTATGGGAAAAGATTGAGTAAAACTTGTAACTTATACATTTTATATCTCTGCTCTTTTTATGCATCAGTCATGTGGACGGTCCTACTCAATGATTGACATCTTACTCTATACAACTAAGTATATAGGAAAGGCTGTCAATCACTGAGTGGGACCGCCCACATGACAGATGCATGAAAAGAGCAGAGATATAAATGTATAAATTACAAGGTTTACTGAATCTTTTCCCATAAAACTATATGTACCTGCTCCTCCTGCCAGGGGCAGATTGGGAACCTAAAGTGGCCCCTTGTTGTACGATTGTCTATATTGACTGGAGGCAGGGCAACATAAGTAAGAGGGGTCAGCAATACCATAGCTCAATTAGCATATACAAGAGTGCAGCACAATATATTGCCCCAAAAGCTGTCCCTCTGTTGTGGCCATCAATAGCTGCAATTTTCTGTTCTCCTCCTCCTCCAGTTGTCTCAGATTAAGATATGGAGCAGGGGCCTTAGGAGGTGAGATGAGGGACACGTGTGGTCACTGGTTGGGTACATGATTCTCACACCATTAATTACTACTCAGAGCTCATTATGTACCCAGCCAGCGGCAGAGAAGAGGGCTTGGGCGCCCCCCTGGGAAATTTCCCTGTAAGATCTATGGCCAATCTGCCCCTGCCTCCTGCTCTATAACATGCTGCCTGCAGACTGCACTGCATTTTCACAGTGACCCAATGTTTTAATTAATGTAGTTCACTTTTGCGGATATGTTTGTAGTTTTTGTTTTGTTTTTTGCCGCATCCAAAACGCACTACCGCCATGAAGCGTGGCAGCACCCTGACAGTGTTATAGTTGATGCCGTTTTATTTATTTAGGTGCAGTACCTTCTGATGTTCTGTGCTACTTTGTGTTCAGTTCTCAATGTTCTTCCTTTTATATTACTATGTGCATTTTCACATTTTTTTTTCTATTCTGAAATAATATATTGTAATAAAAAATTATGCACTTTGATTTTTGTTTGTTATATAAAATACATAATTTCCCTGTTACTTACTATGTTAGTTTGACCCTGATACACCTGAGTGTAGTTGACACAGCACATGCACAGAAGAACATTGTGTGGGTATATTAAGTAACCAAACATTGTCCTAACACTATGAGCCAATTTGGCATCTGAATAATTGCAGCTCTCATTCTAACATGAGATTGGAAACTATAGGGATACAATATTGATTAATATCTGACTCACTTAAATGAATTAATAGGACTATCCAGAGGACAAAATTGGGGACCTCTTTAATACGTATTGTCCCGTCAGCAGATTATTAGCACTGCAGTATTGGATTCTGCTTTATTTATTGTCAACAATCTACATGTTTTACACTTTTTTTTTAAATGTATTTGGTGTTTTCATTTGTTTTATATTGCATTTGGTGTTTATCGTTTTATGTTATAGGGGAATTGTATTTTCCACCCTATAACAGCACCAGTCCACTGTTTTGGAGGAGGACAATAAGAAAAAATATTTTTCTTTAGCCCTCAGATCAGGCCAAGCAATCAGACCACCAATGTTAAACAGAACTCAGCTCAGAGCCCCAGTCAGACCCCCAATGTTAATAAGAGCCCAGATCAGAGCCCCAGTCAGACCCCCAATGTTAATAAGAGCCCAGATCAGACCCACAATCAGACCCAATGTTAATGACCCCCCCCCCAAAATCAGACCTCCGATAAAAAAAGAAGACCCCCATTAGATGAGACCCCCATACCTCATTTCACCCTCCAGCCATATTTTCAGCATCCCCCATCCTCAGATCACAAAAGACTTCACTACATTTCTGGCCTTTTAACCCCTTAGATGCTGCAGTCAATAGTGACCACAGCACCTAAGCGGTTATGCAGTGGGAGAAGGTTTCCCATGTTACCCGAGTAGCCAACCAATCATGGAGGGCCCAAGCTGTTGTCTTGGAAACCAAGGGACTAGTGATGGCCTCCACCCCTGCCATCTTAGTAGTTCTATTGCAGGGATCAGCAACATTGGACATTCCAGCTGTTGTGAAACTACAACTCCCAGCATGCTCCTTTCACTTCTCTGGGAGTCCAGAGAACAGCCAAGCAAGTGTGCATGATGGGAGATGTAGTTTCACGACACAACAGCAGTTCCATTGCATCCTGCAATTTGGTACCATTTACAGATATAATACACTACAATAAAGAAATACTCCATTGAGACTAAAGGGCAAAGAGTGCAACTGTTTGGGTTAATCTTTTTTTGTTTTTTGCTTCAAAAACTGAATAAAAAAAAAATCAGTCATTGCATCTATGTATGATCACCCCTCCCAGGTCAAGTATAACTCCAACTCCTTGGTGGCAGGCACTCTGGTGGACATCTAGATCACTATATATGGGAGGGCGAGATAGAAGTGCTGCATATTGTGTTACAACATAATAAGCTACTACTAGGTTTTGGTGTGAGCTGCTGCAGACTACAGCTGTGACTTCTCAGATGACGACTTTCTCTGTGAGTTTGGTGCTTGAGAAGTGAGAAGCCAATTTGAACTATGGACATGACATCACTTGCTGAAGAGCGCAGCTCTTTCCAGCAGAGGTGGACCCAGACCAATCAGCTATTGATGATATATTCTGAAGACAGGTCATCAATACTTACCTCCTGAAAGCCCCTGCGTTTCTGTGTCATCTTCCTATGTCACCCAGTTGTGACCCCTTTTTTTTTTTTCCTGAATTCAGCTGATTCCAGATAGTAGGTAAGTTATTGCAGTTACTTGTAGCTGTGGAGGTACAGTTTGGTCACAGACTTCACCAGCTTCATGGACATACATAACCCTTCTTTCTCTCCCCCCTTTTCCACTTAATGTGTCGCACCCCCAGTTAGATTTTACACTCATTTCAGTATGGTGCCTCATTCTATATCAAACTAGAGGTGAAAAGCTAAAAAGAAATTAGACCTACTTTAGGCTGGTGTAACGTGCCCTTGTTAACTATCCTTACTCCAGATGTAACACCAGTGACTAATCCAGTACATAGGACAACGTGCCCATCTGAAGGAGGCCTAATCTTTTTTTTTTATTTAGTACTAGATGATCATCTCCATACAAAGTAATGAGGTTTATAGTTTAAAATACAGAAAAGACACAACTTCACAAAAGTGAACCAAAACAAACTTTATTAAACATGAAATAAATAAACAATGCCGCAATAATGCTGATGAGAAAGCTGTATACATCTTGGTGTTACCTCTGAGCCCTGATGTTACTGGGTTTCAGTATCTCCACCTGAAAAAGAAAAATTAGATAACTCATCTGTCTATAAAACAATTACAGTCAAACATAATCCCCCGGTAATAATTGGAGGACAGGGCTAAAACAACATGCCCCTACATTATTACTACTATCAGACATCATCATTACTCTGTATCACCTACGTTGTGTTGTTACGTCCTCCGCTTCACATAATTATGCTCTTCCCACACAGAGTATGGTGACATTTTCTTGGCGGCTCTTCTCTTAGCTTCTGGTGGGTTCACTTTGGCATTATTTTGTCCCATTATCACAAAGGCCATTGTTTCCTCCATTCTATCAGGGGTCTTCTTTGCCTCTGGGTTTTTGGGTCTAAATTTGAATAATACAGATGTTTTCTACACATTTGTAAGGATGACAATGCTGACAAATGAAAAACAACCATTAGAGCATAATTTTGTACTTACTCATTTCCAGGAGTCTCTGGCTCCTTTTCTGAAGTCACTGGCTCCTTATCATCTGATGGCTGTTCTGCCGTTCTTGTAGGCATCAGCCCAAGGTAGGCCATGAATTCTAGTCTGTGAAGGGATGGTAAAATATGGTGGTCATTGAAAAACATCCAAGAGTTACCGCTGAACTTTCCTAACCCCTACTATTATTTGGAACCTCCCATTTGAATTTACTAAGGAAACCATTGATAACAGGGCTTGAAATTTATAAAATTAATACATGTTTTGTTTGGTCCAATAATAAGCCATTTTCATTTGACATTTTTTACTCTTCCATACCCAAGCAGTGTTTGGTTGGCTCATGACAGTGCAGGTGCCCCTGCCAACTGCCATCTAGGCTGGAGAGGGAAATAACTGAAGTTGGGGCAGCTAGGTGGAGCCTGACAAGTATTATCCCAGGTTGGGTTATTATCAAGGAGATGACCACTCACCACTACAATATGGAAACCTCCATTTGGATTATCTCACCACTACAATATAGAAACCTCCATTTGGATTATCTCACCACTACAATATAGGAACCTCCATTTGGATTATCTCACCACTACAATATAGGAACCTCCATTTGGATTATACTTTAACTATGAAGACGGTGAACAAAATCTTTTACAATGGGCAGGTGAGGAACATTGGCGGGAGCTGTTTTTTAGCTGGAGTCTTTGTGTTACATTTTATCTCTTAGAGTACGTCCAAAAGGGATGGACAATATGGACGAAAAGTTGACTGTGGATCCACAGCAAAAATTGGATATATTACACGTGTTTTTGCAGTAGAAATGGCTGTGGATGTCAACCTTTTTTTTTTTTTTTTTTTTTTTTAAATCTGTGAAGATCTGCGTCATGAAGTCATAATTGACCAGTGGATTTGAAATCTGCAGTATCAGTTAATGCTATTGGTGGACTTTTCTATTGTATTTTCCGCCTCGTGTGGACGTACCCTTAATGTCCTTCCCATTTGCAATAAGTTTAACATCTAAAATCAACATCTAAAAAAAAATAATGAATAGAAACAGGAACCTTCATTAGTATCTTACTTAGTAGGAGGTCGACGTTCTGCAGGAGGCTCCAAATTCTCTAGGTCCTCCAAACGTCTTTTCCTCTTATTCTCAACTAAGAAAAATGGAAAAATTGACACATTTGTAACTTGGGAAGCAATGTCTGAATTTCCTTAGACCTCTATTGGTGGCCACTATATGGACAACAAGATAAAATAATAGGATAACATGGGGATGATAAGGGTGAAGATGAGTTGTTGTTCGTTTTACACTTACTTCTCAAAAGTCTCAACGACCTTCTCGGTTTCATTGACTTAGACATTAGAAAGTTGTGTCTTCAACTGAATTTATTGAAAATTCTCCGTAATCCGCACTGACCACGTAATGTCCGCTCACTATTCGGTGGGCAGTTATGATCTGTTGCTATGGACTCGTTCCACGGAACGTTTGGAACGTGACATCATGGCAACAGTCTGCGAAGTGGGTATGCAAATGAGCTCTTATCCAGCAAGCATCTCATCTGCAGACAGCTGTTTCAGGGTGATTGCCCCTCATCAGTGCAGAGCAGAGAGTACTGGCTTAACTGCGTAAGAGGCCTACTCCTTGCGCCGATTAGGCACTATCCATAAAGAGATATAGTTTCCCCTGAATCCTGACCTAGGCCTTTCACCCAGTTAAGCCAGTACTCTCTGCTCTGCACTGATGAGGGGCAATCACCCCGAAACAACTGTCTGCAGATGAGGTGCTGGCTTATTTTATCAGTCATGTCTCAAGGCCTGTTTAAAAGGTCAAACACTGACTTATAGGATAACTGCCTTACATCTGGTGGCATCAGTTGCACAGCTTGCTAAGAGCCCCTTTGCTCCCAAAATTCCAGAGGAACGTTGGCTTGGCTATAAGACTCCTCACGCCGATTTAGTTCTCCATAAGGAGATACAGTATCGGCCAAACAGTCTGATGTCACTGCACCCTGGATACGACTTACTGCTTGGCTTATCGCATATTTATTTTCATAGAGGGTCACATATATTGTAGATATATTAAGTGCAGGCCCTGCATGCATACATTCAGAAGGTTATATAGCTAAAAAAGCGCATGTGTAGCATTTAAAAAATCTTTTTCAGTGTTCTCAGTAGAAATCATTCACATGGGTTATTAGTAAATGTACATCTATAAAGCAACATTATAAAGCTGATTGTACAATTTTGGGTTTTTCTTTTACTTAACCCTAATATAGTCCCGTCCATGATGCTATAGTATTTTCCCAGTCATTGTAAGATATTAACATAAGAAGGAGATACAGTTCAGCATCAGAATTTCCCATACAGTAAACTCCTGACAGATTGTTATTCTCGGGGGCATTAAGATGCTGAACTAGCAGGCATTGTGCATTACTGGAAGCTTTTACATCCATTGAAGTAACATCAATTTATGACTTTTTTTTATTTTAACATAAATTCTCTTTAAGGGTGCCTGTACACTGTTCAGTCCGGCCACTGGATCCACATGTGGATTACCCTTAAAGACGCTCTGTCACCAGGATCAACCCTATTAAACCAGACATACTGACTGGTAGGACTCGCTGTGCTGATTAAAACTGTACCTTTCTTTTGTGTGTACAATAAATAGCTGCAGAAAAATGTGTTTTTATTCATATGCAAATGAGCAATTGGAGCACTAGGAGGCGGGGCTGAATCGTCTGAGCGCTGCTCTGTAACACCCCTGTACTCTGCACATGCCCCCTAGACATCAGCCTCACAGCTGTGTACTAGTAATATCATATATTCCATACACTATAGCTTCACCCTATTTCCTTCGGGGATACATGTCCCCACCTATCCCTCCCACTAGAAGTTTCTAGATCAGTTAGAAACTGTGGAAATTGTATAAAAGTAGAAAAGGCAACAAAAAAACACAGATGAAAACACTATCACCATCATTATCAGCATCTGATAAAAAATTACAGTGATAAAACTGCATTTTTGTAGCTCCAAAACACATAAAAACTGCATCAAAAACCCAGCTTAAGAGTAAGGTGGAGCGCACCAGTTAAGAGTTTTGAAAACCAAATGCAAAACACTTGACAGCTGCAGCATGAAGAACCCAACCTAGGGGTGCCTTCACACTCGGCAGAAAATCAGTTCCATTCATCTGGGGTTGTTTTGGCGGGAAGCACATGGGCTTCTGCATGCCCCATTCACATAAACGGAGTTGATTCTCAGTCTCAAAAATTTCAGAAGCAAATTTGAAGGCATCGTTAATCAACAAGAAGTGCCACTACTACATGTGCAGGGCCACATATGGTGGCACTCATGCAGTGGAAAAAAAACATTTGCAAAAGTATTATTTGTATGCTCAACTTAAAGGGGTTGTCCGGGCTTTTAAAGGGGTTGTCTCATCTTGCCTAATGGGGGCATATCGCTAGGATATGCCCCCATTGTCTTATAGGTGCGGGTCCCACCGTTGGGACCCGCACCTATATCGAGAACGGGGCCCCGCAAGGTGGTGGCTGGAGGACTCCGGTCCGGCCACCACCAAGCCGGCTCCCCATAGAAATGAATGGGAGCGCACCGCGCTTGCGCGGCCACCGCTCCTATTCATTTCTATGGAGCCGACGGAAATAGCCGAGCCAGCGCTCGGCTATCTTCGCCGGCCACATTGAAAATGAATGGAGGCGGCTGCGCATGCGCAGTGCGCCCCCGTTCTCGATATAGGTGCGGGTCCCAGCGGTGGGACCCGCACCTATAAGACAATGGGGGCATATCCTAGCGATATGCCCCCATTAGGCAAGATGAGACAACCCCTTTAATACTGATGACCTATCCTCAGGATAGGTCATCAATATCAGATTCGACACCCCTGCCAATCAGCTGCATGAGGAGATGGCGCACGCAGAGTGCAAATGCCGTCTCCCGTCTCTCTTCCTGTTCGCTGCTCCTTTGCTATAGACATAGCAGCAGTAGCAGGAAGAGAGGAGGGAGACGGCTGCACGCTCCGTATCCTCATACACCTGATTTTGCCCAGGATAGGTCATCAATATCAAAAGCCCGGACAAGCTATTTAAAAAAGGACATCACATCAGCCATGGCCTCAGTGAAGGAATCGCCTCTGCTCATTAAGAATAAGGGTGCCATATAGTTTAGTAACATGTGGACCCACCTTTGTTTGCTGTAGGAGTATATCAGGAGAACATCATAGTGGCCCACTCTTCTTTACAACATTGCTTCAGGTCATTGATACCAGTGGCATTTCTTCATTCACAGACCCTCAATATAGTTGTGGTGTTCAATGTGGTTTAGCTATTTCAACATCTTGATTTTTTTCTTCTTTAGCCATTGCAATTTGCTTGTAACCATTGTCCTGTCTATGACTGAAAGCTTAAAGAAGAACTCCCACAAAAATGTTTATTCTCTGACCTGTTAGAAAGGTGCATGATATAATCTATAGTGAATGCAATCTCCTTATCAGAGAATGTAAATGTGAGTAATAACCTCTCTTCTATTGTAGCTGGGTCATGTGACCAACTCCCTGACCTCCAACTGACCCAGGACACCAAGCCAGTCACTGCTCTATTCATTCCTATGAGACTGAAAGTGAGGCTCCCATAGGAATAGATAGAGAATTAGACTTCCTGTCCACACACAAGGTGCTGTGTGAGTTGGTGGGTCTAATTTCTAGTCACATGACACAGATAAGACACTTCAGGATTATATAAGTAAAAAATACAGACACTGGTAAGAAAATGACATTCACTACAGATTACATCATGTACATTTCTAGCAGGACATGGAATACAATTTTTTGCGGGAGTTCTTCTTTAAAGAGGTATTCCAGTGTAAAGAGAATGTTTCCATGGGCTGCACATGCTGTAAAAAATAAAAGATTTTAGACTGATAGATAAGCTCTTTATCAAGTCAAACATGTCATGGCATTATGTGCAAAATGAGATATGTTACGTTACCCAAATAAACCCTCTCATTCTTGACTACTGGTCCAGAGAACAGCGGATCCCCTCTTCTATATATTTACCTGCTTTGCAACGCTGACTCCCAGCTCTTTGGCCTCCGCTGCTGTCTAATAGCGACCTGCCACCAGCAAACCACTAGACAGTATGGGGACAAGTGATGGGATAGCGATCACTCCTCTCCATGCTGTGGAGCAGATTGCTGCATGTAATAACAGCAGTCTCCTCCACCAGCGAGCAGACAATTGCCGGGATGGAACGATTCCCTCTCAACAATTAACAATCACTTGCTCAATCAGCCTGTGTAATACAGACTTAGGGCCCCTTTCCTACTGTGCCTTTGTGCAGCTGCACTGGTTGGACATATGGTATATCCACCCCAAATGGCATAATCAGCATACAGGGCACATACTGGGCACGGGCTATTTACATACTACGGCCGCCGCTGCATCTCCCTTGCGTCATGGGGAGAAGCAGCGGCGGCCATGCGGGGACCATGGGCAAAGCGAGGAGTCAGGTAAGTAGAATCAGTGTTCTTGGATAACCCCTTTAATTGTTGGAATTGAGTTCTTAGACTGCAGGTTATACTACAACCCTCATTTGCACTTCAGTAAAGAGAGACTTGTTTATTTTCTACATCTGCCCCGGTTACTGACTCCAACACCATCGGCCAGCCATTGGACCCTACAACTCCTGCCTTGCACCAGCACCAAACCTACAACATGAAAGGCACCCCAACCAATCAGGAAGAAGCCCCAACATTAGGGTGTGCCCTGAGGGAAGAAAGGGTGCGCCCTCCTTTCACAGCCCTAAGGAGCAACAGTGTGAGGATTGCCACAAGAACCTTAAAATGGTTCTATTAAAAAATATGACCTGTCCTGCAAGAAAAAAAGCCCACACACAGCAACATGGACATGAAAAGAAAAGCAAGTAACTGCTCTTGGAATGTGACGTGATTATTGTACAAAAGTAGTAAAACATGAACATTAAAGGGGTTGTCCATGATTGACTTCTTTTTTAAAAGTCCAACCGCTAGCCACAAGACCTGTGAAGGGAAGCATGCTGACCTTCTCCTCCACTCTCTTCTGGCTCCGTGGGTCCCAGACTGTCTTCACTGTACCTCAGCCCCTGCATGTAAACTTCTGGAACAGACAGGGTCATGTGCACTGATGAAGCCAATGACTGGCCTCAGAGGTGACATGTCTCCAAGCAATACTTTTTTTTCTCCATAATACATTCAATCTCTCCTATAGTTTGTAAGGCTTAATGACATATATCCATCCAGTTCAGTCTGTTGTCCTGGCCGTTTCTATTCACTTCTATGGCAATTCAGAGAATCACTGAGAAGGCTGGCTTAGCTCTTTTGAGAACTTCCATGAAACTGAATGGAGAGTATGCTGCGCTTGCGCAGTGACCTCTCCCTCATTTTGGGGGTTCTGTTCTGAAGATAGGAGCGGGTCCCAAAGTTAGGACCGGCCCCCTGACGTGGGTGGCATATCCTAGTGATATGCCACAACCCCTTTAAAAGGTTAAAATGTGGGGAAAAACACTGTTGGTGCTGGTTGCTATTTTTTCCCACTTCCTCAAAAAAGCAATAATAAAATCAATAAACTACCACAAAATGGTGAAATGAAAAATGTAACTTATCCCAGAAAAGCACAAGCCCTCATGCAGCCACTGTGCAGGAAAGAAGTTTGGGCTCTCCGAATATGGCGACCTAAAAACATAACTACTTTTTAAACAACAAAATAGGCTCAGTCCTAAAGAGGTTATTATCGTTTATAATTTTATAACTTTAGTATTAAATAAAGAAAACTCGTGATAACTGTGTCTCCTCTTCAGCAGTCATATTTGCGTGGCTGTGAGATTACGTTCAATGCGTTTCTGTCTTCAAGAAAATGGCCGCTATGATTCTGCCTTATACTCAGCCTCTCTGCTCACAGCCTTTTCCTAGGACCGAAGCGGAAATTCGACTTTCCCGACGTCACTTGCATCTTTTCGTCTTGATTGGCGGGACGGTTACCATGGAATTAAGTGACGCTCTGCAGTTTGCCGCCCCCGGTTACCCTGGGTACGCGCATGCGCAGTGCCTTACTGCACGGTGTCCAGAATGAAGGTAAGGAGGCCGAAAAATTGGGGTTCGTTGTGGGGTTCACCTAGTCTTCTATGGACTGAGGGTTCTGAGTGATGTTTTGCCTAGCCTTAGTTCTGGCAGCTTCAGCATTGGGTGTGACGTTATACAGTGTTATGCTTAGTGACGTGAGTGGAGTTCTACTCACTGCCCTCATCATGTGTTTCTTACCTCTGGACTAGAAGTGGTATCTACCATTTAAGGTGGTCTGGTCGTTAATATAACACCAATCTTACAAGAAATCGTGTTTCTCACCACTGGACTGAAGTGGTATCTACCATTTAAGGTGGTCTGGTCACAGATAAAATAATCATAACTGGTAGGAAAGTGATTGCTCCTGATTAATGGAAGATTGTTCCATTAAGTACACTGTGCGAGTGTACTCAACCTCAGGGTGCCCTGCTGTCATGGTGACTGTCATTACAGAGGACCTGTCCCCATTCCTGACATGCCCATTTTAGTAAATATTTGCAGTCCTCATAAAGAAATAAAAGCTCTGGAGCATTTATGATGCTCCTCTGTCATTCCTCCTGGAAATGTATGGGTTAAAGGGCGCCCATGTTAACAAATATGTGAAATGCGGGAGAAGTTTTGATTGGGTGCTGTTCACCTATGCTCGAATGTCCCAGTGATCAGTGTAGGGATGCATAGAACGTCCATAGACTTTGTATGAGTCCGAGCACCACTTGTTCCACTCTCCAGCAGGGGCGTAGCAATAGGGGAAGCAGGGGAAGCAGCTGCTTTGGGGCCCAGACCGACAAGGGGCCCCCTCAGGAGGGAGACTAAAAGATTTTATTGTCAGGGCCCCCTCAATAGTATTATACAATGACATTATATATAGTGACACTATAGAAAGCGGATGGAGTGGCTGTCAGGCCTTGTCTGGGAGAGCTCAATCTTGACTAGCCACAAGAGTGAGGGTTGCATGTGAGTTCGGGGTTGCGAGGAAGTTTCTGGGGGGGCCCCATTCAAAAATTTGCTGTGGGGCCCAGTTAGTTGTAGTTACGCCACTGCTCTCCAGGGATAGCCAAGCAGATCTATAGGGTACATCACTCAGCCGAGCGCTTCTGCCCCTTCATTTTAATGGTCAGTGGGGCCTCGGACCCCCACCGATCCTGAAAATGAAGGCAGTACACTCCTGGTTAGTGCTTCAGCCTCTTCACACAGTGGTGTCTTATGCTTGCTGTGCGGGGGAACTGCAGCACAGCCCCATTCAAGTTACTTTTCAATTACCTTACTAGCATCTTCCTCATGCTCATGCACACAAACATATTTTCTTTCCGTGTCTGTTCCATTTTTTTTTTTTTGCGGACTGTATACGGAACCATTCATTTCAATGGGTCCGTAAAAAAACGGAAGTTACCCCTTGTGCATTACGTTTCAGTATCTCCGTTCCACAAAGAAATATGTTTTATTATTGTCCGCATTACGGACAAGGATAGGACTGGTCTATTAGGGTACAGCTGTTCTGTTCTGCAAAATACGGAATGCACACGAACGTCATCCATGTTTTTTGCAGATCCGTTTTTTGCGGATCGCCAAATACATACGGTTGTGTGTATGAGCCCTTAAAGGGATTTTCTGAGATTTTTATACTGATGGCCTATCCTCTGGAAAGGTCATCAGTATCCAATCAGTCAGCTGTTTTACAAGTCACCGACGATAGCAATAGCACCGCAGCCTTCTCCCTGCTCACCAAGCGCAACGGCCTAGATTATTTAGCGGCTGTGCTTGCTATCGTGTTCAGTCCCATTCACTTCCAAGGGGTGAGCCGCACCTAGGCCACGTTACACATGAATATGTCGTCCTAGGCCTAGGAAAAGCTGTGATTCTCCATATTGCCTCGTTTGCTGGCTGGATTCATTTTTCCATCACATTATACACTGCTCGTTTCCATGGTTATCACCACCACTGCAGTGCAGATACAAGGAGCTGTTGCGAATTCGTGCCTGTGTGCTACCACGGCCCGGCCACCAGAGAGGCCAGTGCTTTTTCCTATAGTGTGCAAGCACGACAACCACTGCTGGATTGCAGGGTGGTCATAACCTTGGAAATGAGCAGAGTATAATGTGATGGAAAAATGAATCAAGCCAGCAAAGGAGGCAATATGGAGAATCACAATACATTAGTAAGTGGCTTGTATTACTTTTCTCTGTACAGTAAATGCCATTTGCTGAAGTGAGACAACCCCTTTAAGAGTCATATCACATTGCATTTTTTATGCCATTTTTGCATATGTTCTCCTGCTGTCACTAGAGGCAGAGAGCAGCCTGGAAGCCCCTATACAATGTCATGGCTGGAGAGTGGCTTGACCTAATCTTGAAACGTAAACTCGATGACTTCACTGTCCACTGGCACGTTTTGTTCATCTTGCATATATTCACAGAAATAAAATGTTTGTCTTTCAGAGGGTCTTTTCATTGACAGAGAAGGGATTGCTTGGTCATCCCATTCAGTATGTGTGGCAGAAGACTCTAGGCAATTACATTGTAGTTACCGGGTAAGCAGATCAGTCTATATACATTACCATTCTTTTATTTTTATCCATAATGTTTTTTCCTCAATAATATTATATCAGCAGTAGTGTCTGATAGCAGTCGGCGGGGCTAGAAGTGAGGTAGGTAGATGGCTGGTATATCAGCAGTAGTGACTGATAGCAGTCGGCAGGGCTAGAAGTGACCACACGCATTAGATGGAAGTAGGTAGATGGCTGGTATATCAGCAGTAGTGACTGATAGTCGGCAGGGCTGGAGGTCTCCACACACATTATATAGAGGTAGGTAGATGGCTGGTATATCAGCAGTAGTGTCTGATAGTAGTCGGCAGGGCTGGAGGTCTCCACACACATTATATAGAGGTAGGTAGATGGCTGGTATATCGGCTGTAGTGTCTGATAGCAGTCGGCAGGGCTGGAGGTCTCCACACACATTAGATAGAAGTAGGTAGATGACTGGTATATCAGCAGTAGTGTCTGATAGTGTTGAGGTGAAGATTCAGTTAGATTAGAAACTCGTCGGTCACTCGCTCCAAATCATTCAAGCATGTGCTAGCATACTAAGAAAGAGTCTGACACGTGGTTCAGTTTCAATCTCGGCTCATGCATAAGGCACTCAGTGGCAGCACGGCAAGAAGTTCTGAGCTTTATTCACAGTGTAGACACTTATTATACGAAAAAAAGGCGTGATTAATAGGCAGGCTTTAAGCATATACACACAGTAGAAAAGGTGGGGGTCTCGTTCACAGAGTTTTCCCAGCACGCTGATAAGCATTAAATACATATTGTTTGTTCTTCTAGTCGCATGTCTTGGTTACTCCACCGCAGCATCCTGGACAGGTGGGCGGGGGAGTCGAATCCGTATCAGGATGTACCAGGACATAAGCTACACTTTGGACACGCTGCAAAGCTGTATTACAAAAGCATATATGTCTTGTATCCGGTAGAGTTAGTATCTTCTGATAGGTTCTTCTTCTGTGTGATTCCCTTTGTTCTGGGCTCGTGCAGACTGCGTGATCAAGGCAGGTACTAGCAGCCCCCTAGGTCTCGTTTTCACTGAATCGAAACTCAGTTTCACGTAAATCACATGGTGCAGTCTTAAGTGTAGTCCCGGATACAGGCGTCATCTTAATATCTAATGTCTACATGTGCTTTATGTAGCAGGCAGAAAGGAAAATATGATTTGGAAATTCAAACAGTATAGTTCAACCTGACATTCCCCCCTAAATCATCTTTTCCTTTCCCGAATACTTGATTATCTAATTGTCAAGAGTGTCTAGACGGACATGGGGGAAAAGGTAGTCTTCACCAAGGCTGAAACCCAACAGGCACCCCCCTGTGTACTTGGGCTTATCCTAATCATTTGACAGAAACCTATTTGTGGACCACTGGATTTCTAAAAAAAAAACAAAAACTGTGTGTTGGACTAACAAGAAGTGTCTCTCTGTGGTCGTCTTCTCTTCGATCTTCTTGGATAATAACAAAAGTCTCTGGTGCAAAGTCAATTGTCCATCACTTAATGCTTGTTATTATAAAGTGCAGTCTATGACCCCTCCTTATGTAGGTGAAGGGGTTGCAGGTGTAGGTGTCAGTGTAGATGTTAGAGCCTCTTATCAGTGGGTGATAAACAGTCTGTTACCTTGACTGTGGGAGGAGCTTTGACACAAGGACCTCCCACCCTCACTGGTCTGCATCAGCTCTGCTGGTTAGGCACATAGATTACCGTTAAGGTCCACCCCTGGACAGCCGTAGTACGAACAGCAAGGCCTTGTAACTATCTTATACACAGAAAACTCCCCACATTCTCATAGCTGCTCAGTAATTTTCCACATATGCACAAGATGGAGGACATACTTATACAAGATGGCTTCTTATCCCTCACAATTCCCCCATTCTGAGATATCTTGGAACTGACATCCTAACCCAGAGGTACTTCAGTTGGGATAGGCCCAACCGCCAGCCGGAGGCCAGATTCCCTCCCAGGTATCGATGAAGTTCCCAAGACTTCTCAATAATCCTGGTAGTTTCTCCTTTTGGTACAGAACCGACAGAGCTGAACCAGTTTGTGGGATTTAGAAATGGGAAAGTGTCTCCTCATCATGAATAAGTTCTTTAAAAGTCAGAGGGATTGCCAGACAAGGCACAGTTCTTGAACCCACAGGACTGTGAGTACAGATCCAACAGTCCTGAATTTTTTTTTTTTTTTTTCTGTGTCATTGAGTCCTCTGAACAGCACCTGGTGATGTCAGTGCATTGTCCCAATCATCCTTCAGTTGTTGGTACAGGGCCGTTGTTCCCAGGATTAGGGCGGCCATCAGCAGGAGGATCCTCATCCTTGGGCATCAGAACTTTCTTGCAGTGAGAAGCGTGTCCTTCAACCTTTACTGCTGTATGAGTAGTCAGCAGGACTTGGAAAGGACCATCAAATCTGGGATCCAGGCCTTTCCTCACATGTCTTTTTATCACCACCAGTCTCATGGTTGTAGACTGTGTGTTCCTTCTACTGAATCTGGAAGGGAAGCAGACACTTGTTTATGGGAGTTCTCAAGCCTCTTTGTGAGGGCCACACGTAGCTTTTTAGGCTATCATTGTTCATTTACAACCAGTTGTGGAAAATACAATCCTAATCTGGGGAACCCCTGTCTGATTCAGTAACTTCAGAGACACCATACCTGCACACCAGATCACTGACCAGCTTCTCTGCTGTGTTCTTTGCATTTGCCTTTGTTACTGGGAAGGCTTCCGGCCACCCTGAAAAGAGATCAACACACACAAGCACAAACTCATATACTCCTACCTTAGGCAGTTGTATATAGTCTATCTGCAGTCTCTGGAACGGGTAAAGTGGCCTCGGGGTGTACTTGCTTGGAGTCTTCACCATTTGACCGGGATTGTTCAGTGCACAGACCATACATCCTTCTACAAACCGAGCGGCTACTATAGAAAATCCTGGAGCAATCCACCCTGTGTTAACCACACTTACCATGGCACCTTCTGATAGGTGAGTGGGCTCGTGGGCCGCCTGAGCCATAGCTGGGTACAGAGGGCGTGGTCAACAAATGTCCTCGTTTCTCCAAATTTCATGTTTGGCCCCTTGTTCTTTTTCCTCAGGAGGGGCTTGTTGGAGCATTCTCTGAAATGTACTTACTGAAATGTCCTCAGGTCTCAAGGCTCTCACCGGGGTGGCATCAGCATTCAGTGGCTGGAGTGCAGCTTGTTTGGCCGCCTTGTCTGCTCGATCATTGCCTTTTGCTTCCACCGTGGTACATCTTGTATGAGCCTTTACCTTAATAATAGCAACCTCCTCTGGTAACAACAGAGAGTTCATAAGTTCAAGTACAAAGTCTTTATTCTTTATAGGCTGGCCTGCTGATGTTAGGAAGTCTCTAGCCCGCCATATGGGTCCATAGTCATGTGCAATACCAAAAGCATACCTTGAGTCCGTGTAGATGTTCACCTTCTTCCCCTTGGCCAATTTACACGCCTCAGTGAGTGCCTTCAGCTCCACCTCTTGTGCCGACATGTGAGGTGGCAGTGGTTCAGCTGTCCCTACCTCATGTTGTGTGACCACTGAATATCCAGTGTGGAACCGGCCGTCCTCTTCCATGAACCTGCTTCCATCTACAACATACTCAAAATCAGGGTTATCAAGGGGGTTTTCATGTACATGATTAAATCCTGACATTTCTTGTTGCATCAATTGTACACTGTCATGGGGATCATGTTCCATCATGTCATTTAGGAGGCTGCCTGTACCTTCTCTGCCCCCTTCCCCCATTTCTGAATCTGTGATTGGTAGCAGAGTAGCAGGATTCAGAGTAGCACACCTTTTGAAAGAAATGTTATCGGCATGGGAAGTGCACACTGGAGTCTAAGGTGCCTGGCCATAGAAATATGCTTAGGTTGGACTTGAGTCAGGATGCCGTGAATGTCATGAGGTGTTTGTACAGTCACTGGGTAGTCTAACACAATGTCAGAGGCTTTTTCTATCATTGCCTGCACTGCCGCTACTGCCCTGACACAGAAGGGGCCGCCTCTGGCAACAGGATCTAATCTGGCTGAAAAGTACGCCACTGGGCGTTGGCGGTCACCATGTTTCTGAGTCAGCACAGCCGTGCTGTGACCCTGCATTTCTGAGCAAAACAACTGAAATTCCTCATCATATTTTGTAATACCCAGGGCAGGGGCTGAGGTTATGCTCAGCTTCAATGTATGAAAATTATTCACTGCCTCTTCTGTCAGGTGAAATGGGTCAGATGACAGACAATCATACAGAGGCTGCATTAACATGGAGGCATGTCTGATCCAGGGGCGACAGTACGACACCAGCCCCAAAAACACCCTCAGGCTCTGTGCTCTTTTGGGCACTTGTATTTTCTCCACTGCCTCCTTCCTCTCTGGGGTTAAGTGACGGGCTCCGTGGGAGAGACAGTGTCCTAGAAATACAACCTTGTTTTTATAAAACTGCAGCTTCTGCTTTGAGGCTTTTACACCTGTTCTGATGGAGGAAAGTTAAAAGGGTTTCTGTCACCAGAATCAACCCCACTAAACTGTCTGACACCACCTTGGAGAAAAGCATCAATGTGACTGGCCACTGCTATCTCCTGGGCATGACTGAGGGGGCACTGCTTCACTTGAGGGGGCCTGACATCCTGGCTTAAGATGCACTATAGCCAGAGACACAGGGAGTCTTCCAATGTCTGTGTTAGATTTTGCCCACAAATCCTCCGGTACCACCTCAAGAACAGCCTGGTCTACAAGGGTTAATTCTGACAGCTCAGTCTCAGGCAGGGCCAGTGTTGCTATTAGGGGACACAATACTTCTTCTGGGGCCCCAAAATCTACATGGGTCGTGCCATCGGATCAAAGTGTATGTGGGCTCCCAGTGCTTGTAAAACATCAGTCTCTAAAAGAGGTTCCTGGCAGGTTTTCTTTAACTAACAATTGGGTGACAACCGTACTGTCTTTTATCTTTAGTTTTACTGGCTCAGATTCACGGACAAAAACTGTTTCCCCTGTAATCCCATAGCTGGTACATGTCAAGGGGTTAACTGATGTGGCCGCAAGAACTCTGTTCTACTACTGTTTTGGCTGCCCCCGTGTCACCAGGAATGGTACTGCCTTTCTGTTGCCTATGGATACGGGTATATGAAAGTGAGGGCCCTTTTCTTCAGGTTTTGCAAGCAGTACCGGCACGGGGTTGCCTATTTCCTAGCAGGGGGTGGAAATGGCAGTGGAAGGGTCTGTTGATCTCTGTTATCAGTGACTTTGGGCACATCCCGTTACTGGCATGGAGCGCGGCAATCTGGTTTTATGTGGCCAGGTTTCCACAGTTATAACATCTGAGATCTCTACGGGATGTTTGTTGCTGTCCTTGGCCCTGATTGACATATTTGACTGAAGCCCCTGAATTCTTTTTCAAGGTCCAGTTCTAAACCTTTTGCAGCAGCAATCAGTTGTGGCGGTGGAGTGACTCTCCACTCAGGTTTTACAAGCTTTTAGCTTGGCTCATAGAGCAGGTCTCAAGCCTTCCATAAATGCTGATGTCAACAATTTTTTTATTTATTTTTTTTCACCCATTGGTCCAGTCTCCATCCCAACCCATGTCAGTCCACATGGTCCGCAGTCCAGCTACATACGTCTCTACTGTCTTTGAGGTCCCTGAACTATGTCTTTTAGATTTTTGGAACTCTCATCTTCTTTTCCCTTTGCCCATTCCTTGAAAACATGGACAAGCTCAGTTCCTGATGGTAAAGTCTTCTCCCAGTCCTCTAGAGAGAAATTGTCAAAAGCCTTCCTCCTATGTTCAGTCAGGAAAGGGTCAACAACTTGATACTGTGATTCCCCTAGTTTCATCAAGTCCTTCAGGTCAGCCCAAGTGGCTCTGTATGTCTCCTGAATCTGCTGCAACATCCTGGCAGTAGGCATTGGTCTCATCAGGGGTCTGGGAGTTTAGTCAGCAGTCCTAATTGGTCTTTAGGACTCCAGGGATGATATTCTGTCACAGTAACGTAACCACACTGTCCTAACGGTCCTGGGGCTTCAGGAGCTGTAGAGGCGGACGGGTCCGTGGTGTCTGGTTTGGGTGTCTGAGCAGGTAGGGTTCTAGTCTTAGTCAATACAGGACAAATGCCTGCTGGTTTCTGGGGTCGACGTGCCCCACAAACCTTTACACGTGTCAGTCCAGTCTGGGCTCTGGTTTCCACAGACATTACACGTCCATCCCTCTGGTCCACTCCTGGACCCTCTGGTGACTGCATTGGCCAGGGGGTATGGAGGTGGTGTTTTCTCCAGACTTCTCACATTGCTGTTTCTGAATGTACAACAATCTGCCTTTCACAACTTCTCCTCTCCACCCTCAGTTTCAATCTCACGAGCTACCTTTAACCATGTATCAACCACATCTTCACATCCATTATCCATGTATCAACCACAATGAGTCTTTGTGAATCTTTCCCAGACTAGCTTC